>JBBBDQ010000673.1:177500-257500 GCA_037127315.1 Ascarosepion bandense | reverse complement strand
GACACTGAGATCCGAAGGTAACTTGGCATGGTCAAGACACATTCCAGAAGCTGAACAGAGTATTAAGAGACGGCAAAATTTTTCTAGAACAAAGAGAGTACTGGATTGCTTTTAATGTCTGTACTTCAATATGGTAGTGAATGCTAGACAATATCTTCAAAGATGAATAAAAATTGAAGCAACCGAAATGTGGTTCTACAGAAGGATGCTACAAATATCAGATTGAACATGTGAGCAATGATGAGGTTTTATAAAGGATGGAAACAAAAAAGAAATTAATACTGAGCATCAGGAAGAGACTGCTGAAGTTCTTGGGACATGTAATGAGGAAGGAAAGCTTGGAGAATCTGATACTCACAGGTCAGATAGAGTGAAAAAGAGACTGGGGAAAGCAGTAGATGATATATTTGAAGTGCCTGAGCAGGTGGATGGCAGCTGTAACAGGAGAAAGTGTGCTAAGAGCCACTAGGGATAGGGAGACATGGAAAGCCATGGTCGCCTACGTCCTGAAGGGACATGGCACATAGAAGTTCTTCACTAGTCATCATGGAGTTTGTCAAGACAGAATGAGAAGGGAGAAAGCTTTTGTTTGAGGGATACACCTACATTATTAACAAATCTAGAGAATCTAAATATTACTGGAAGTGCAAACAACAAAAGCTGTGCAATGCAAAACTGACAACAATTAATGATGTAATTAGCAGATCACCTTTGGAACAATCACATCCACCAACCCCTGGACAGTTTATAAAGGAAAACAAAAAATAACTAGACAAGAGCCTGAACTTGGAAAGAATTAAAGCTTGTCCCTCCAGCAATTTGTTTTTCAGCAAACTGTCCACACAGGGATCACTCAATACGAAGGACAAGAGCCACTCAAAGTAGTGGGTTAATCAACAGGATTGTCTTATGGATGTAAGAATTGTAAATTATGTGGATACCTAAGATAGGTAATGGCTAACACTTAGGAGGTTAAGGTTTATAGTGGTCAATGAAACATCTGCTTGAAAGTCTATTCCAGAAAACTGTGGCTCTTGAGGGGAAAAAGCTGTTCAAATCATACACACTTGCGCACATATATTTATATAGACACGGACATAGACACACACATAACAATATAGACAGATATACACACACACGCACATTTATATATACACACATACACATATATAAAGGTGTCCCAGAAGTCATGCACCATATACTAATCTATATTTAATAATAATATTCAGTGATGAAGCAATTTTTCATTTGAAATGCCAAGTAAAATGACACAATATGGTTAGAAGTAAATCCTAATTGGAATGAAGAGGGACATCATCAGAACAACCCTAAGATCAGGTCTAAGCTGGAATATGGGAGGAGGAAATCATTGGCCCTTACTTTTTTAATACTAGTAATGTCACCAGGATGTGCGTTGTGGTATAGTGGATATCGGCTCGGAACGAGAAACCGGGGAGCCGAGTTCGAATTCCAGTTGAATCCATTGTATTCACTTACGCGCAAATACCCTTGGGAAAGGTATTAATCCGTCTATTCCTTCCAGTTATGGGTTAAATAGCAGCACAGATTGGGTTCTATAGCCTTGGTCGGCAACCAGTCTACCGCAGAAAGCAATGGCAACCTACTGCGGGATAATCTTCTGCCCAGTCAGTCATGTCTCTTTCGAGACATGATCGCCCAAGCGTGTATCACGTATGGCACCTAAACTGACTGAATGTCACCAGAGAAACTAATTTAGAGTTTCTGCAAACCTTCTTGTTTGGATACTTTGAAGATGTTCCCATAACTCGATGACAAAACGTCTTTTTTCAGCAAAATGGAGCTCCACTACACTTTGCTATTTGTGCGTGTAACTACCTGAACCAGACCTTTAATGGAAGGTGGATTGGGCAGAGAGGTCTCATGGAGTGGTCACCCTGATCACCAGATCTATCTCCTCTTGAGTATTTCCTTTGGGGATGTCTCAAATCTGTTGTGTACCAGAATCGGCCATGCACTCTTGATGATTTGAAAGAGGCAATAACAACTGAGTGTCAAAGGATCAACACTGAAGCCCCCAAAAGAGTAAATGACAGTTTTATAAAGAGAATTAACGCATGTGTTAACACAGAGGGTGAACAATTTGAGCATCCGTTATGATTATGATCAATAAAATTGATATTCATATGTATTTTTATAAAAATCTGGATGGTGCATAACTTCTGGGACACCCTGTGTGTATATATATATATATATATATACACACACACACACACACACACACACATATATATATATAAAGTGGCTGGCCACTCATATTTGAGGATACCTTTCTAATAGGGCAGCAACCTAATTCCAATTGAAGATGCCTGCTCACACACATTTGTTTTGTTCAACACCCACTGAGCCCACAATAGTGGTTTAGACTGCAAACAGGCTGAGCAGACCTTAGTAATAGTTTTTGGGAGAGAGCGTTTTATCTAGCATGAACATCAGTCTAAACAAGGCCAGGATGCTCAAATTCTCGGTCACGATGACTTGTGACTTTGCGCTATTTCATCCATCAACGCCCAATCTCACAAAAGATGCTGTCACCTCAATTTCACTCACAAGGTTTGGGTCAACTCATGGTATGGTTTTCAGGCACTTTCCAAAGGTGCCACACACTGGGATCCCCTCCTCCAGACCGATAACAGCAAGAAGTAACCTTCCTGACAAATCAACCATGGTGGGATTCAAACCAGGTCTTTATGGTCAGAAAGCAAATGTTCAAACCACTGGGTCATGCGCCCATATATATATATATATATATATATATATATATACACACACACAAATGTTTTATGCTAGGTGCAATCATCAGGCCTGAGTGCGCCTAGCATGAAACTGTCACCTCTGAGTGTACACTTCAATGTTCACTTTTATATTTATTTATTTATTTATATATATATATATATATATATATATATCTCCACACAAATAAACCTTGCATTTGATTTATGAGCCTTCCAGATATCTCAGTATCATTTATCCCCCTTTAACTCAACTCTAAGTCCTGAAAGTTTCATTAAAATATGGCAATTGTCTGATTTTTGCAAGGATTTCTGAATCAATGTGTTTTGCTCCACAAAAAGATGTTAAAGTTTTCCATCGTAATTTATGGTCACTCACTGAAGCAAGAAAAACAAAGTTCTTAAGCCAAATTTTGTAGGTTCTAAAAAGGACCAGAAAATATAATTTAGTAAAATAAAAAAAAACAGTCTTTGCTCTGAATATTTTTAAAATCAAATTTGAGGCATTTTTTTCATCATATATGCTCATTTTTAGCAAATCTTTTGAAGTACCTAGTAATGTCCTTTTTCTCTCATGAGAATACCTATTTATGTACCAAGTTATGTCTTTCTTTTTCTCTCATATGTGAGAACTTCAATTTTCCCTTAACACCCAGTTACAAGATTAGGTTGATTTCAAACATTTTTTTGAATCAATTATGGAAAAGACCAGATCGCTGAGGTTTAATGAGAGAGGAATTGACACCACTCTTTTACCTTTACCTGAGAAAATGAAAATCACCATTAAAAAAAAAAATAAATAAATAAATAAAATTGTTCGATTTCAACAATAAATCTAGAACAAAGATGATGCCTATCATTTTTCATTTTTTAAAAGACTAAAAAAAATCCATTTCTACTTTAGTTTAAAAATTTGTTTCCATTTTTTTTCAGCATTTTTTATTGTCTTTTTCATGTCATCACTTTCATTTTGCTTTTCTGTATTTCATTTTGGATCATAGAGTGTATTTTTTTAAATCAATGCATTAATGGTTTACTACTTTGTTCTGTGACCTCACAGATTAGTGTGTGTAAATAAAACTAGGTACCTCTACTAAATAATAAAAAAAAAACAACATCATGAAGGAAAAAAAAAGGTCCGAAACTTAATAAAAATCTATGAAAATGTTTATGCTATTAATAAGAGGAAAGATCAAAATATTTTTAATTACTTTTGAAAAATTTTTGAATCCTGTCTAACATGTTAAAAACTTTGGTAAAAAAAAAAAAATCAAGGTTTGCTTTTTATTAGCAATCATTACGAGAGTTTACAATAAATAATGTAATATTACATAATTTTCGTTTAAAAAAAAAATACATATATATTTTCTTAATTCTTGCAAAAATCAAATAATTGTTGGATTTTAATGAAACTTTCAGGACTTATTTACAAATGAAATTATTTTTGAAATTAGTATTTTTAAAAGATTTTGGTAATTTTTTTTTTTTTACATCTGTTACCCACCTCCACATAAATTCATGAAATTTTAAGAAATTAAATTTTGTTGTGATAAATGGGTTTATTAGTTAAACGCAGGACTCATTGGGGAATGTAAATCATCCATTATTTTTTTGAAAAAAATTGACCTCTATTTCCAAAAATCTGCTCCCAACAGTAAAATAAAAAATGCAACTATGACATCATTTAATTTGATAAGATTTTAATTGCTTGAATAAATAATAAAAATTAAGTACATTATAGTCTGAAGAAAAAAAAACCTTTCAATTATGAACGAAATTTTTAAAAAATTTTCATTTTTTTTTTTAATTATAATGATTTATGAAGTTTCAAAAATATTTTTAAAATACTTCAAAGATTTGTTGGAGTTAGTTCAAAAAATAATTAAGTAGAGATTATAAAATTAAAAAAAAGTTTAGTCTTGCTGGGGGTGATATGATTGAAAAAAAATAAAAATAAAAATCATTTGGCCTCCCAAATTTTTTTTTTTTTTTTGTATGATAATTTGTATGTGAATATTAAAAGGTCATGTTATTCAGAGTTTCCTCCCTCTACCCAAGAAAATTTGTACAATTATATCACTTGTGATACACTTATCTCTAATCTGACAACCAGTCAAACACATTTGATATACGGCAGACAGGTCAAAAAGTTCAACCCTGTGATTAAGAAATAGTTTTATTCTAAATTTCATGCTATAAATAAGTAATTTTACTAAATTGCTAATATTCCAAAAATAATGTCTCACAGATGTATATTTTATTTTTATAAGATTTTTAAATCCGAAAATTACCTTTTGTTTACAAATGTGTTGATCACTTAAAAATGACCGAAAAATTGAAAGATTAAAAAAAAATTGAAAAATTTTAGACTCCGATCAATATAATTTCTGTTTGAAATATACCAGTGTATTTTGCTTACTGGAAATAGTAAATTTAATCATTTAACTTTGAATTAAAACTAAAATAAAATTTTCAAGAAAACTTTTTTATTTTTAAAAATTCAATTTAAAATTTAGATATCAAAAATGTGTGGCGGTACCTCGATAAACGTATAGCGATCGCAAGTGACACAATTTTACATTTTTTTTTTCGGGTAAGGGGAAGAAACTCTGAATAACATGACCTTTTAATTTGCACATGGAAATTACCATACAGAAAAAACTTCAAATACACGAAAAAAAAAAAATGAAAATTTTATTGGAAATCGAAAATTTTTTTTTCTTTTACAGATACCTCCACTAAATGGCTATAAAAAAAAAATAAAAAAAACACCATATAAATAAAAAAGGCCTCAAACTTAAAAGCGAACTTTTTTCATCAAAATGCTTATTAAGAGGAAAGATCAAAGTATTTTTAATTATTTTTAAAAATATTTTAATCCCTTCTAACACGTTCGAAATTTTGATAAAAAAATATCTTGTTTTGATTTGAGTTAGCGGGTAACCAAATTGTTACAAGAATTTTACAATGGAAAACCTAAACTCAGTTTTTTCCGGTGACAAATTAATTTTGAAATTCTTGCAATAATTGTTGGATTTTAATGAAACTTTCAGGACTTATTCACAAATGAATGAAACTATGACATTTTTATCATTTAAAATTAAATTTTGTTGCGATAAATGGTTTATTTGTTAAACGCAACAAAACCCACTTAAGGACATTAGCATGTAACTTGGGTTTTTGTGTCAATCCAGCTGCACTATTTTGTTTCGGGGTCACGGAGAAAAGTTGTTATTTAAATTAATTCCTTATTTCAAAGTAGCTTCTTGATCGTATGGTCGGACTTTGCCGAAAACAAAACTTTTTTTTTTTTTTGTTACTGATTTTTGTACGGCTGTGGTGCCCACAGCATTTTGATTGATTCCGTTATTTTCGCATTATTTTTTTGTTTTTTTGCAATTTTTTTTTTTTTTTGTGATTCAAAAAAAGTTTTGTAGAGGAAAAATCAGAGCAGACAAATAACACTGTTCTGCTAGTATTGACGTTTGTTTAACCATTTCATTTTGTGTTCCAACAGCTTGAGAGTTAAAAAAAAAAAAACAAGAATAGATAAGAACTCCACTATGAATAATAAAAAGAAAACAAAAGTTATTCCGTTTAAACTTTAATTTGAAGTAACATCCTCAAACTCAAATTTATTCCTAAGTAAAAGGTGTGTAGTGGTGCAGGTAACTTATGAAAATAAAGACGATCTTGTCTGATGACCCATCCTTCTTAGAAAAATCTACGCTCTTAAGCCCCTACCCCACTTTCGGAGTTCCACAATCGTAACATTTGCAACAGTCGAACTCTTGTTTTAAAAGTCATTTTACTCTTTGTTGGGTGTAAAAAAAAGAGGGAAAAAAAAGAAAAAAAACGTTTTGTTTTTCAATAAAAATAAAAAAATATGTTGCAACGGTCGCTAACTTTTAGTCAACTGACTGCCGCCTAATCATAAAAATGAAAATCTATTTTATGAAGTTTTAAATAAAATGGTACAATATTTGATTCAAAAATGAGTTTTTCAAGCTTTTTAATTTTTTTTTAACCTAGATACATTCGGTTGCGATTTGAGCGCACTGAGAAATCTCTTTAAGTTAAGATTTCAGAAGATAAAAGTTAAGTGTTTCTTTTTATAACTATTATGGCAAATATTTGAAACAATATTTTAATTTAAAAGAAAAATACAATTCCTTTTTTTTAACACTTACCTTCTTCTTGACTGACAGGAATAATTTTTTTGCCCACATTCGCCATGTGGCCCAATAAAACTTTATGAAATACGAATGAAACACGGACGGCAAATGATCGGCACACTTTCATCAGCGTCCTTTAATAAGAAGAAATAACAATGAAACCGGATCGACTACTTCAAAATTACAACATTGATTGAATGCATGTTCAATTTCTATTATCTATTCTATAAATTCTTTCGGTTCATTTCTAATGTAAGAGATTTCATCAGCAAAAACAATTATGTAGCGGTGTCGCCACAAATATTCACTCTTAATATTTGTACCTATTTTTCTGCGCGCATTGTGGTGTAGTGAATATCGACTCGGAACTACAAATCAGGGAGCTGAGTTCGAATTCCAGTTGAATTTCTTACATTCACTTACGCACAAATACCTTTGGCAAAGATAATTCGTTTCTTCCCTTCAGTTATGGGTTAACAGGACAGTTGGTTCTATAGCCTTGGCTGGCAACCAGTCTACCGCAGAAAGCAATGGTAACCTACTGCGGGATAATCTTCTGTTCAGTTAGTCATGTCTCATTCGAGACATGATCGCCCAAAGCGTGTATCAGGTGTGGCACTTAACTGACTGACTGACTGACAGTCAAGAAAAAAGAAAGATCAAAGACACCACTTCCATCCTTTTTCTCACTAAGGAAGTAACTAATATCGTGCGCACGCACACACAGCGAAACAGGCGTATTTTCTCTGATACTATTTCACATAATTCAACCGATTTTTAAAAAATTGAACTCTGAAAATACAAACACTTTGGAAGAGAAACTTTACAGAACGTTTAACACAAATATTTTAAAATTTTAAAACAATAAATATGTAAATTTCTCTCGTTAAATAAATTTATATTTATTATTACAAACAAGATTTTTTTTCCTTTTTTCATGCTTGTTCAGTAGAATATTTTTTCAATGTCGGTGGACTCGGTTTTAAATTTCTTTAATCTTTTGTTTTGTACAATGTAACAATATTGAATATATACAAACTTGTTTTTTGTTTATCATGCTTAGCTTGTGGGAAAGATGTTAGCTCGCGTTACTTTGGCAAAGAGTAAGAGCGAGAATTTAATTTTATCATTAATAATTTTTTCGTTTGTTATAATTTTAGTTTTATTTTTTGTATTAATTACGAAAAAGCTGTGTTGAGTTTGACAAGCGAAAATAAACTGAACAATTTTTATGCGGTATACAAAAAAAGTTACACCGTTTTTATTATCATGGCTACCGTCTCCATAAGAATCAATTTGTACAGAAGTGTGTTTTTGAAAAATATTTATTATCAACATTTCAATGAGAAACAACCGTTTTTATACCTGCTTAATGCACACTCCTTTTATAATGGCAATTTGCAGTTATGTGGAAAGCCGAAAAGGACTTTTTGTTTGTCGTCTCGCCAAACGAATAACAACAAATCTTTGGATACTGACAATAATCACACTTCGAGAAATGGTCTCAAACAAGTAAATGAAACACTGTTAAATTTTAGACAAAAGCTTTCGCAAGGACCATCCATGGTGGACTTTTTGTCATCAGAAAATAATATTGACAGAATACGCGTGGAAACCGGAGAAGATAAAACAGTGGATACAATTCCGTACCTTCCCCAATCTGTGTACGAAGGTCAAAAACGTAAAGGTCAGTTTTGGTTTAAATTATTCTGAATGTTTTTAGTTTGTCCTTTTTTTTTTTTCTTTATTTCGAGATTATTTTCATAAATTAACATCAAAGTCACAATTTATGAATCCTCGATAAATTTTGAAATGATGTTAAATTTTTATAAATAATGGAAAAAATAAAATAAAATAGACAACTAGTAAGTGCTTAAATTCTAATCAGTTTTTAAATATATTTATTCGTAGTCATTGATGAAAAAAATTATGAAAAATTAATATTTTTCTCTCTGAATACAGTTTACTTTCATTTACATTTTTAATCTGACCCTTGCATACAGGGACATTTTTGTTTGTAACTTTGCCGTGGTTTTCGACGATCTTTCGTTTTTAGTAGTAAAGTCAGTCAGTTAAGTGCCATCCGTGAAACACGCTTGGGCAATAATTATGTCTCGAAATAGACATGAATGACTGGGCAGAAGATTATCCCGCAGTAGGTTGCCATTGCTTTCTGCGGTAGACTGGTTGCCAGACAAGGCTATATAGAACCTATGGTGATACCGACCGAACAAAAGCGATGAAGCGGATGTGTGCTCTCTCACACCTAAAAGTCAAATGAATAAAAATCGTCGTACTCATCCTGATCCGCGCAGATGTTCTGGTTGAAAAATAAAAATTGATAAAATATCAAATTACCAATTTTTATTTATCAGCCAATGAGAAGCCCGAAATCAAATACAAGGATGAAATGCGAAACGACCAGCGTTTGAGCCAAAAGGAAAAATATAAAAGGCACCCAGACAGACAGGCACAGACAGAAGAGAAGATAGTAATGAGTTTCTTCCTTGACCTATGTCAAGCTGCTACTTGCTCGCCTTCTTCTTCCTGACCCTTTCTAAGACATTCCACACAAACCAACTCACTGACTCATTGACCTTGGCAACTTGAAAATGAACATTTCTTTCAGATCATCATACCTTCCATGAACTCTATTACCTCCATTGAACTTTTAGTTCAAGCATTACTTATTTTGTAAAACATTGATTGAAATGTATATATGTATAAATGTTATTTTACACTCAAAAATTGCCTTTCTTGAATTATAGTGGGCTATCTTCCCACAAGACCAAATTCCATTAACATGCTATGGAATCCGACTACCCCTCACTACAAATGAAATAAGAGAAGAGATACCTGCTATAAACCCAATCTGTCCTGTTATTTAACCCATAACTGGAAGGAAGAGCCGGATTAATACCTTTCCCAAGGGTATTTGCGCGTAAGTGAATGCAATGAATTCAACTGGAATTCGAACTCGGCTCCCCGATTTCTCATTCCGAGCCGATATCCACTGCACAAATGAACAGTCCCAACGCCAAGAAGATAGAAAATAATAGAGGATGATATTAGGAAATGCGGTTAATTTTAACAAAACAAGATGAGGAATTTATTCATGAAACACGCTTGAAGTCAGTAGCTCATTTCAGGAAAAAACTCAGAATTTGTTAAAGTCCGTAGTTTTAATGTCATGACGAGAAAATGTTCATAAAACGGATTTAATGATCTGACACAAAAAAAACAACATTTCAACTTTAAATCAAACAAAGGTAAGCTAGTTTGTTGCTCACAGAAGGGATATGTTTTTTTTGCAATTACATACCTTCAAAAGTAGAGGAAGAGAGTTTGACTTTGTGAATTTTGAAATGCTTGACTTTCTTGCATTGCTGAGAGAAAATTTTTTGAAATCTTGCATGCTTAAAGCCAATAATATGGATTTTCTAAGCACAGCTTAGATGTAGCACAAGGTTGAAAGTATAGAGCACCCAGTGAGGATCGAACTCTCTACTCAATTTTTAGTATATTCAAATATCTCAAGAATGAATATCCCCTGACAAGATGTTAACAAACAAAATTGTGAAAGAGGCAAAGCCCACGAACAAGTCAGTTAAGTGCCATAAGTGATACACGCTTTGGGCGGTCATGTCTCTTTCTAGACATGACTGACTGGGCAGAAGATTATCCCACAGTAGGTTGCCATTGCTTTCTGCAGTAGAATTGTTGCCAACCAAGGCTATAGAACTCAATCTCTTCTATTATTTAACCTATAACTGAAGGGAAGAGATGAATTTAAATAATTAATACCTTTCCCAAAGGTATTTGTGCATAAGTGAATGCAAGGAATTCAACTGGAATTCAAATTCGGCACCCCGATCTCTCGTTCCGAGTCGATATCCACTGCACCACAACAAACAAGAATTAATTGAAATCTTTCTTAGGATTAATTAATTTCTACAGCAGATATCTTCTTAGATATAGTGAACGCATTCAACCGTTTGTGAAAATGTGTAAAAAAAAAACATAGAATTCACATGGACACAGAAGCAAAGTAAAGCTTTCAAAGCATTAAAAAGGGTTTTGACAAGTAAGCTGTTAAAAAATATCTTTGACCTGAGAAAAGAAGTTACTTTAACAACTGATGCAAGTGAATATGCCATAGCAGCTATTATATCACAGGAGGGTTACCTAACCATGTATCTTTCCAGAAAATTGTTGTTGGCAGAATGTAATTATTCTCATGTAGAAACGGCAAGCATTGGCCATAGTCTGGAGTATGGAGAGAGTTCTCAGAATATCCTGTTAAAATCAGATCACAATCCTGTTGTGGACTGGACAGCGTGTTAGTAATTTGAAAGCGGAGTCACCATTATAAAGTAGACTGGTTGTCCAATCCACCACATTAATAATAAAAATAACAATATAAACTAATAATAATAAAAGAAGAAATAATAAAATATAACAAGAATAATAACAATGTATTAAACATAGTTACAGGATTGATTATTTTGTGCATGCAAGATTTAGTGGAGAAAGTTCTCTCGTGGATGTTGAAGAAAATGTATCAATGTTCATACTGGAAGAGTTCCTGAAAAAAGGAAATATGATGTTTGTACTAATTAGTAGTTGAATATAACTATATATGTAGTGAAGTATGCTTGTAAGAGAGAGAGAAATATTTTTGGTGTAACTAATTGCTAAATGCAATTAGCGCAGTATGTGAGTGAAAAAGGAACTAACAGCATTCGGACTGTTAGCATCGAAAGACAGATTCCAACTGGTCTAAACACGTGTGGACATCAGCTTATATATTTCTGAATAAAGCGCGGGAAAAAGAGGTTTCATGTGCGGTACTAATGTAAGTATGTGCGTATATGTGTGTGTACGTGCGTACATGGCGATATGTATATAAGTATGTACATGCATGTAGAAGTGATTCTACAATCCCTTGGAATTCTTATTCCGTCTACAAAAGGAGTAACTAAGAGCAAAATCATCAAGAATTTTAAGGTGGCTTATTAAAATCATGATGTTTGATTTTGACATTGTCATTAAAGGAAGCACCATTCCTTATGTGAATATATTATCAAGAATAAGATTTCAGAATAAAAATGGAGAAGAATGGGAAAATTCAGATGATACGATGGGTGAAAACGGATATATTATCCTGCAAAACACTCAGTATAGAAACCCAACGAGACCCAATACTAAGCAAAATACTAGAGTGCATAAGAAAATATGTGTGAAGTAATTACACTATAGTGGAATGATCTTTCAAGGAAAAGGTTAACAGTAGATAAAGGCATTATATGTAATGTAGACGCAATAGTCTCTCCCCAAATTTTAAGGAAGGAAATGATTAAAAGTGTACACGATGATATACATTACAGAATCACAGTGACACAAGGTTGAGACTGCAAGCTTAGCGGTCAGGATATTCTAAAGGTATTGAAGAACACATAAAAAGATGCCCCAAATAGAAATTAAAACATTTAAACAGACCAAATTACACACAAAGAGGAGGAATCATGGACAAGGGTCCACATGGATCATGCCCACATTAGAGATATTGATTTATTTTTATCTTCGTAGACTCATTCTCGGGCTGGCCAGAGTTACTAAAGGTAAGAAATAGGAAACCTGCCACCATGAAATAAATGTTGAGTACAATATTTGCAAGAGACGATGTACCTAAGGCCATTGTCACTGACAATACACCAGAATTCTGCGATGAAAATTTAGTGTCTCGGTTAAAAAGAATGTATACCATATAAAATGCCACCTATATCACCCACAATCTAATTGCATACAAGAAAGGATGGTCGAAATAGTCAAAATGGGGTCGAAAAGAGGCATATCTCCCTAATTTGCTTTTAAGCTATCATATGCCTTTTCATGCTGTTAGAAAGCAAAGCCCATCAGCTTTAATGGGCAGGCAAATTTGAGCCCCAATAACCATGTCATTTGTCACTGAGAAGAAAGTCTGGTACAAAAAAAACAAGGAGACAAAACCAGAAAGAGCAAGGTTTGTCTTACAAAAAGACAGAGCACGGCTATACTAGAAAGAAAACAGCAACTAATATTAGCTTGTATGGATAAGAAATTAATTAAAATCAACTCCCTTCTTCACTTTTACAAATATTCACAACGGTATGTGAAATCCTGGTTTTCCCAAATAGAAAAAAGATTGACCATGTGCTTAAGTTGAACCCAGATTTTGCAAGCAGGTGTTAAAATGATTTTTGACCAATGGGAGCGACTTGTAAGATTTTGAAGGAATTGTCGATCCAGTGCAAAATTCAAAAGTACTCAGCTCAATCAAGAATGCAAAAAAACATAGGTTGCTACTATAGCGTAAGGTCCACTGTGCCCCCTCCTCTCACATGGCCATCAGGTCAGGTGAAGTCTAGCATGGATGTTTATATCTGTTTCACATTTTCTAAACACATGACTTGCCCATATAAAAAGAAGCATCGTCAAAACGGCAAGTGGACCTAATGCTATATTGCCATCAAAAATAGATTCTGATATAGATTATCTCTAAAAATAAAAACAACCTACTCAGTAGATTAATTAAAGGATCCAATTCAAAATAAACACCTGATGATGGTCAGAGGGCATAATGGCCAAAATGATATGATAAAAACAACAAAGATTAGGATAATAGTTCAAATGTAAATAGTTTAAATAATGATAACTTTTCACCCCATAATTCAGGCAGAAATGACATTTTTGAGTGTTGAATGTTTTTCTTACAATCTGGTAATGTTTTTATTTTCAGTTTATTTTGAAACTTATGGCTGTCAAATGAATATCAGTGATACTGAAATTGTTTGGGCCATTTTGAAGAAAAACGGATTTGAAAGAACGATGGACATACAAGACGTGAGTAAATATTCCAATTTTAAATTATTTATGAAACCTTTTTATTTCTTTTTAATTATTTCACCCTAATCAAGACAACAAAGTCACTAAGACACAAGGCTTTACTGAGTGCAAGAGAATATGTGAAAAAAAAACTATTAAGGAGAGAGAACGATAAAAGAGCTGCAATTAATAAGACAGTAGATTACGATTGGCTTTGCATTTAAATTTTTGGTTATCAAAGTTGTCTGGGAAGCAAGAAGTATAAGCAAAGGGATTTTAGCATACACTTACATCTAGCCATTTTAATTGTGAAATCATGGGACCTTGTCACCCATCTTAAATTCATAAAACCTAAGGACCACAAAGGAAGGTTCATCAGAACAATTGCCATGAAATATTCTATTAAGGAGAGAAGACAATAAAAGAACAACAATTTTAATTGCAATTTCTATTCCAACAGCTTTTTTTCTCGCACTTTCCGCCTGTGGAATTCCCTTCCGCATACTTGCTTCCCCGACGGTTACAACCTCCAGGAGTTTAAATGTAAGGTCAATAGACACCTCCTAACACACTAACTCACACCCATTCTCTCAAACACTCTTCCTATGTACCTCCTTACTCGTCTATCACCCTCCTTCTGACATTTCCTATATCCAATCGCTCTATGTAACCCCCTGCGCTATAGTGGCAGTGGAATGCCTTGCTTGGGGTGAAATGATTAATAAAAAAAAAGAAGTCTATGTGATGATTGACATGGCAGATCAAAGAAAGATACTAACCATTAACAATATTTAGTAATTTATTATTTCATTAAAAAATTCTAACTGCTAACATTATTTTCACTAGAATTTAAACAGAAATATATTTTGTTTATTATTCATATGTGATTCTCACATTATTTCGAATGAAAATCGTTCCATTGTTTGATTTCTCTCAACGCACACGTTCATAACTGTTTTCTCTTATTTTATTTAAAAAGAACGCGTTGACGCATACAGTTAAACAAACACAAGTTTTATCTTCTACATTTTGATATTCATCCGTTGATTTATAACACGTATCTGACCAATGAAATCATATCTCAACATACTGTCTCTTGGACTTTTTAAAACATTCGTCTTTGAAGAATCTCTGAAGAAGCTTGTTATAAGTGAAACATGTTAAAAAATTCTCATATTTCTGAATAATACTGTTCTTCGGGTGATATGTTAAAATAAATGTTGAAAATGAATATGATTTATATTTTAAAAATAAATCATTTTCATCATCACCTGAAGAAGAACAGTATTGTTTTGAAACATGAAAATTTTTTGTAATGATATTATGCTTTTATAAACCATTGTAATAACAAAACGACAATATTAAGCTCTACTCTGTATTCAGCACTCTTTATAAAAGTAAATGCTTGAACAGTGAGTTTTAATCCAAATGCTCTTTCACTTTCTTATATATATATATATATATACATACACACACACACACACACACACACAAATGTTTCCTCTAGTACAAAGGCCAAGAGCCAGTCAAGGTAGAAAGTTTATTGTGTGGTGTTGTATGAGCATAAGAAAGGGTGTGAAGTGAAATGTTGAGGGCTATGTAGGATAGATAACAGCTAATTTTAGACTGGAAGAGGTCAAGATTTAATTAGTAAGTAAAATGTCAAAGTTCAGTCAGACACATTAGAAGTGTAAAGTTGAAGATGAGTTTAGAAGGAACCAGAAACCCAATCCTAAACAAGAAACAAGGGATAAACCTCTTCTCCTCTTCAACAGACTGGGGAGGAGTGTGAACCTATCTACTCCTATTATATAATGAAAAAAATGATCTTAAGCCAATTGTCAGCCATGACATATAGCTTCACATGCATCATGTGGGTAAACGTCAAGCTGTTTCTTCTGGTGTCATTGACAAATTTATTCCTCTTGGATTGATCCAAGATAGTACTGGTGGTTTGCATAAACACAGAAGGCTTATATGTACCATACTAGGAATCCTATGGTCGTGGTTCTGTTGAGCACTCTCATGTTATCACACCTGTTCTGGAGACTTGCGAATCCTGTAATATGGAACACTTTTATGAAAAGACACGCTTTTCCTCTTTTTTATTTTTCCCCAGTAATATCTTTGATTTTTTTTTTTTTTTTTTTTTTTACCTTTATAACTAACTTTAACAAATCTGCTAGTCTTGAAATGGTGATTCCATCTTATGATGTCCGGTGGTTAATCCCCTTAGCAGAGTATGGTTTGTATACACATCATTTATGCAAAAGACCTATGTTATTTTTGGGCAAATGAGGAAGAATATATTTCTTTGCAAAACTAGAAGTACTTTTGATAGCAACCTGACAATTCCACACAAGATGTATAGGAAACTATAATCCCAGTTGGCCATTGGCTTAACATTTTTTTTGGTTTATATTTAAATTCCACAATTAGGCATTGTGAACTATTCCATATGCCATTATGGTACTTCATTAGTAATCATTTTATTTTGTACAAAATTGTGTGTGTATGTGCGCATACACACACACATACATATATATTAATATATGCATATACATACAGGGTCTTGCAGATAAATTGAGACTTATTTTAAGCTGACTATTTTGTAGGTTTAACACTTTATTTTCTGACAAAACCTTGCTTACCTAAACCGCTAATCTTTCACTTTCTTCTAAAACAAACAGTGAATGAATTCAACGGCGAAAAGTCATAGAACAACAGAATCATTTTGCTATTCTAGATTTGGCACATGCCCGATACACTGCCAATGACATTATTAAGCTGACAAAACTTCCAAAAGCAACAGTTTATCACTTGCTTAAACAATTTCAAGAAGAGGGCAAAGTTTGTAGAAAAGAACACCAGACTTGCAGGGATTCCAAGCAGAATCCAAGGATTTTTGCTGGCCTCAAACACTCAATTTATGACAATCCATCTACATCCATGACAACGCTTGCTCAGAAATACAATGTATTCCTTCCCGTGGTTTCCCAGAGCTGTGAACAAGAACTTTGTTATGACTAGCTATGTTTGACGACACCATCACCTCTTAACAGACAAGACAAAGGTGATGTCCCACCTGTGTCTAAGACTAAGATTTCTGCTTCTGTGATGGAAGTGTTGTGGATCCACACTTCATTGAGTCTAGTTTAAAGATTGGCACAAAGGAGTATCTGGACATCCTGAAGAACCCTGTTACTATGGATGAAGCAGACGTTTGGGCTTGACAATGTGGTACTTATCCAGGACTCTGCACCATGCCATGACTCAAAAGCAACACAGGCTTTTCTTACTGAGAAAGCATGATTTTGTTTTTTTGGGAGAGCCAATAATCTGGCCGATCTACGGGTTATTTTTCAAGCAAGAACTAATGCTTCACCATACTTGAATGTGAACATTTTTTGAAGACCTGCATTGCATGGGAGACATGCAAAACATGTGGCAGCTTCATGAAAATTTCATTCTCATGTGGAAGCAGTAATTGTTCAAAAGGGCTGCTATATTGAATAATAAATGTTTTTTGTACTAATAAATATTACATTCAAATTATATCTTTATACTACCATTATTTTAGTATTTATAAACTTTTATGCATCTCTAAAAATTGTCTCAATTTATCTGCAAGACCCTATATATATATGCTCTACAACACTTTTTAACATTAGACAATGCCCTGATCTCACTAATCTTTGTGCAATGTGAATGTATTTAATAAAGATTTTATTCCGAGTTTTACTCTAAACCAATACCAATTAATTAAAAAAAAATGAATTTTATATCAAAGGAATACATCAATTTTTCAAGTTTCTCTTGTTTGTATCCTTTCCCAAAATCTGTGGAAGCGAAACTTTGTTCATGCTTCCCTAAAAATGTTGAACACTAAAAATGGATGTCAAATCCACATGACATCATGAACATTAAAAACTTAAAATTCAAACTGGTCGCAAAGATACAAACTTTTTAATTTTTTTTTCATTCTTAGTGCACACCCAGATTCCCGTCTCAAGCAACTGATGAGCCTTGACAGACTCTCAGAATTGTTTCCATTCCATTTTCTTTATTTCTTGCAATATTGATCATTCCATTGAACTCGTCTGCCATATTTGTTACCAGCTTCTTATAAGCCATTTAATGCCAAAATTGAATTTTCTTGGAAGCTTTGAAGTATTCAAAATATATGTTATTCTGCCTTCACAATTGAATACGTGGTAGATACATTGTACATGTTTGTATGGAAATAATTACTAGTGGCAATGATATGTGTGTTTTATGTTGTTTTGTTGAAGTTATATTTTGGAATACAGTTGGATTTAAGAAATTGTATGATACATCGATTAATGTTATGAAAGAGTTCTTTCATGTTGGTTGTTTGGCTAATGACATATCAACCTTTATATGTTTCTTAACGCTGAAATGTAAATAATTTGAACAATTTTAAGGCTTCAACTACATGTATACTGAATGCAAATGTATGCCTTCAACTACAGATAAAATGTATTGTTGGTCATTTTGATTTAAAATTGTTAGTCGTTTTGCTGTAAAGTTGCATTGTTGGTCATTTTGCTTTAAAATTGCATTGTTGGCAATTTTTCTGTAAAGTTGCATAGTTGGCAATTTTGCTGTAAAGTTGCATAGTTGGCAATTTTGCTGTAAAGTTGCATAGTTGGCAATTTTGCTGTAAAGTTGCATAGTTGGTCATTTTGCTTTAAAATTGCATTGTTGGTCATTTTATGATAAATACATATGAATACTAATTTATTCATTCTTTTGACATAAAAAGTTATTGTTATTGTTAGTACTTCTTTCAAAAAAAGGTATTTTTATACTTTCATTGTGTTTTGTTTGGGGTTCCACTATTTGACCATAGCTAAGACCCTAACTAGTGCTACTACCTCAAGTCAGGATGGATCTGGGAACAACAGCAATTAAGAGGTGGCTCCATGCTCCCCAAAACCTTCACTCTCCCCATTTGCTGTCAGATTTTATCGTCATACCAAGGATTTGCTATTTTTTATAATAATATCGCCCCAAGCAAGGCATTTTATTGCCACAGTTTTGCAGCGGGTTACATAAGAGAAAAAAGAGTGACAGGTTAGGGGCGTCAGGAAGTGGGTAAGAGAAGGATGAAAATACTGATGAGAGTGGAGTGAACAGAGAAGGGAGCATGAGAGAGAGAGAGGATGCAGTTTAATGAGATAGGAGATGACTATTGACTTTACATATAAATTCTTGGAGATTATAGCTGTCGGGAAAGCAAGTAAATGGAAGGGAATTCCACAGGTGAGAAGTGCGAGAAAAGAAGCTGATGGAGTAGAATTTGTGTTTACCTTTTATTGGTTTCACAGTAAAAGGGGACCTAGTTGCTAATCTTGTGGCTTGAGTAAATTTATATATTTATATATTCAAATGATCATTTAATTTTATCAAGAAACGCATGTGATGAATAAAGCTGAACCTACTCTTCTTCATGTGAAACAAATGTTTAAGCTAATTTATAAGTTTTCAGTATAAATGTTAATATATCTCAAATTCATTGTGATTTTTTTGTGTCTTTAAAATGTTTTTTAGAGTAATGTTGTTTTTGTGATGACCTGTGCAATCCGTGAAGGAGCAGAGAAAAAGATTTGGAAACGTCTTGAATACCTCAAGTTTTTGAAAAAGAATAAAAATAAAAAGAACCCAATGAAAATTGGAATACTTGGTAAGTCGCTTAGATATTTTTAAATATCCTGATATTAATATCAGGATGTTTTGTTTCTTAGAAACAAAAAATTAGATATCAATTTTTTTTTTTTTTTTTTTTTTTTCACCTCACGCAAGGCGGTAACACCACTGATGCACAGTGGACTACATAAGAGAAAAAGATTAGATAGGAGGAGAGTGAAGAGAAGGACGAACCAGTTACAGGGGGTGTCTGGGAATACAGGTTTGATGACAGTTGCAAAGGTAAAGAGAAAAGAAAAGATATACAGGGTGATGTACAAAGAACTGGTGTCAAGTGGTTAAGAGATTGGTATTAACATTGCATTTAAATTCCTGGAGGTTGTAGCCACCAGGAAAGCATGAATATGGAAGAGAGTTCCTCAGGCAGGAAGTGCGAGAAAAGAAGCTGCTGGAGTAGAATTTTCATCTGCATTTGGTTGATCTAACTGTGAATGGGTGGGACCCAGTTGCCATCCTGGTTAAACACCTGTGGCAAAGGCCTCAGTGACTTATGTTTGTCAGAGCAGAAGCCATGAAAATATCTATAGAACAGACAGAGGGAAGCCACATCCCGTCAGTGAGAAAGCGGCTGGAGTCGGTACCTATCACATTACAGATTCTCCTTTGGAGCCTGTCAAGAACACTGAGATGAACAGCGGGGTTGCCTGACCATATATGACAGCAATATTCCATGCACGGACGGATGGTAAAGTAGTAAAAATATAAATTAGCAATATGTTTCAATCTCGTCAAGAATTCAAGGAATGAGTTCTTCAATTTACCATAGTTTTTAAATGCCAGCTGAGTCATCCCATTTGCTTGTTACACTAAAGTAATTAACACAAACATTTTTTGAACAGTTCAAAATAGCTGGATGCTTTCTGGACACAATTATGTCTATGGCAATTTTTGGGATAAGGAGTTATCTTTCTTTACATTCAGACTAATGTCCTTATTGTGGTGATTATCACAAAGCTTCGGCTGTTGTACCTCCCAGCCTTCTTCAGTTATCTGTCAATCTAGGTAACTTTCCAGAAACTTTGAACAAGACCTTTTATTTGACAGGGTTTGGCACTTAGGTCTTCTCCACAAGGTGAAAAGTTATATATCAAAATTTTAAATAAAATAAAATTAAAATTAGAAGTAAAATTTAGAATTAAAAATTAAACAGTATAAGGAGCAAAAATAAAAGGGGTTTAATTCAAAATTGTTAAAAGTAATATTGCAAGGGAAAGAAAGAAAGAAAGAAAGAAATAGGCGAATGTAAAGAGTATGTAAATGTAAATATCCGTCTGGGTCTAAGAATTTGTTTTTTTCTGTGACAATATGTAGTCATTAAATCGCTTTTTTTATTAAGCAAATTTGGAATATTGATATGGTTTAATATGACAATTTTTTCTAAAAGGCATAGATTACATTTATTTCCTTTTTCCATTGTAATGTTTGGATTTAGCTATGATATTCCAGGTAATGATTGGGTTCTTACTGTTGTTTCCTCTTTTTCAATAATGTATATATAAGGCAGTACTTTTGCTGTATTTACTGTTGTTTAAATCTTATCTTCCACCTGTTAGAAGTGCTTTTAAGTAAAATTTAACATCATTATCATCCAAATGAATTCGAGCTCTATAAGCAATACTTTTGAACATACAATGGGTATTCAATAATCATTTTGTCGAATTGGTCAAACTTATTTATGTTCATCCACATTGTTTTTTTGCAGCACGTTGGTGGTATGATGGAATTTAGTTTTGTTAATTATAGCAAATAATTCATTTTCAAATTTCAATAATTGCTCATTAGGTGGTGGGTTTTTTAGAGATTTAACCCCATAAAACTCTGTGTTATCTAGGATGGGGGGGTTCTGGTTATTTTTGGAGAAGTAGAGCTTCCATCTCATCCTGTTTAGTACACTTTCAATTTTGGTGTAATAGTGTCAGCTTGTAATATTTTCTGCCGGGAACCAAGGTATTTTTGGTCGAGTATTTTCAATTTATAGGTTCCATATTCGAGCAACAAGTAGGAAATAAGATATAAAATAGTACTACACCTAAGGAAAGTACTCAAGCATAAGGTTCGAAATTAATAAATATACATATGAGAAGGGTGCATATATGTAGAGCATTATTATTCAGGTTTAAATAAAACAGTGCTCAAAATTCCGATAGAGATGAACTCAAAAGAACTCAATGTTAAATTTATTTATTTAGTTTAACAGGGTAATATAATTTAGAAAAAATTTAAGATATTCTATAATTTCATGAGTAATACATATTTCACAGTCTATTTATATTTATTAATGTATATATATATATATATATATATATATATATATATACACACACACATATTATCCTACGTCTATGCCACCACTTGGAGTTTCATGCATTATGCAATCATCAGGTGCATATTTCAAACTGACAGTTTAATAAATTTGAATTTATGTTCACTCGCTGTTCATGGGAATTACGTCTTATAAAGTTAAGTTACTGCTTTTTTAATAATAAGATTAAAATTTAAATATTCTATGGTTACATGTGGATAAAAATTTACAATAAAAATAAAAAATATCTGTCCATACATTGAGCACTGTTTTATTAACACCTGAATAATAATACTATACATATGTACACCCTCCTCATATGTATATTTATTAATTTATGTCACTATATATATATATATATATATATATATATAAGCATGCAGTGTCGGTATAGAAGAATCCAAAGGAGTATCCTGTACATACAGTGGTAGGATAACTCTCTAAGAGAGCTCTAAATATATATGCATATAAATACATATAGAGCAAATATAGGAAAAATTAAGACACACGTTATTTCATGGGGAATCGGATGTATAGGCCTATTTCAGGCGAACCATCGTCAGCTTCCGATGGTTCACCTGAAATAGGCCTATACTTCCAATTCAACATGAAATAACATGTCTGTCTTAATTTTTCTTATATATATATATAAACAAAAGTATAAAATATCACTTTGTTGAGAATGTCTTCCATTTCCTCATTTTTGTCTTAAGGAGACATGGCCCAGTGAATATAAGCGTTGGTTAGTTCCTGACTTGACTCTTAAAGTTGTGAGTTCAGTAGTGAACAAGTGAGTTGCAGGGTTAGAGGGAGGTAACTTGTGACTTCCAATCGAGTCTTTATGCAAGGAATGAGGATGATATTCCCCAGTAATTGTAATAAAGGGTTCAGTTTGAAATTCATAACACCTAAAGAAGGCTGGAGCTTACAACTGCTAAAATATCATACAAATGGCAACAAAGATGAGGACAGTTGTCCGAATAATGTAAATACAGTGCTCAACATATTTATGAGGAATGGGACGTACCCATTAATGTTCATAGGTATGTGGATAACAACTTCCAGAAACACCCAATTGTAATAACAAAATCAGAATTTCATGTTATGCATTTGTTTCAGGTTTTCTTTCGTTTGTGTAATTTGCCTTCTGCATGCTAATAACCATTCAAATGATTTTTCTGTTTGTTCAGGCTGCATGGCTGAGCGTTTAAAGACAAAAATTATCGAACAAGAGAAAATGGTTGACATTGTATGTGGACCTGATGCATATCGAGATCTTCCAAGATTACTGTCTCTAACTAACAAGGGTCAAGCTGCAGGTGTGTAAAAATTTATTCACTAATCTACTTTTCTCTCCCTGTACAAAATATTATTTGTTCCTGTTAATTCCTTCACTCAATCTACCAGTTAATGACACCAGCTTATCTGAATTATTATATACTGCCATTTGATTCTGGACAAACAATGAAGAACACGTATATATAAAAATTTAATCTTACATTTTTTATTTGTCATCAGTGAGTCTTATGTGGAACAGGAGGGCAGCCAAAAATAGTCACACACACAAGGAACGATCAGGAATTGGAAGCTAGCAGAAGTTCTCTGTATCTTCATCCAAAATACTAGACTTTATATAGTCTAAAAAATCCTACGTATTTTTGCTTTTTCGGGTTGTTGCTTTATTGATGTCATCTATGTCCAGATATATCTGTTAAACACCTTTGTTCCCGGTTGACTTTTATCTATGGTCAGATATATCTGTCAACCACCCTTGACCTTTGTTTACTTTCCCCACAGCTGGATGTACGTGTCAGTTACTTCTGCTGTTCAAAGTAATATATTATAGAATTTCTCACAAGAGTTAGTGGCGATTATTGAATCTTTTAAAATTTTTAACCTGTGATTTTTAAGCATTTATTCCAATAATAAAGTTTGATGAGTATCTGTCATTTAAGTACCATATGTGATACATGCTTGGGCAATCATGTCTCTTTTGAGACATGACTGATTGGGCAGAAGATTTTCCCACTGCAGGTTACCATAGACTGGTTACCAGCCAAGGCTATAGAACCCAATCTGTCCTGCTATTTAACTCATAGCTGGCAGGAGAAGCAACAGATTAATACCTTTCCTAAGAGTTTGTGAGTAAGTGAATGCAACGAATTTAACTGAAATTTGAACTCGGCTCTACAATTTCTCATTCTGAGCCAATAGTCACTGCACCACAACACATTTGATTAATGAGTATACTTGCCAGAATATTGTAGTGCATTCAAAACTTCAGAAATGCAACATAGACCTAGGAAAAGGAATTCGACTGGAATTCGAACTCGGCTTCCCAATTTCTTGTTCCGAGCTGATATCCACTGCACCATGACGCACATCCAACAAAGTATTGTAAATAGACAAAAATCATGTTACACAGTGATTTATCATAACCTAATGTCAAAATCATCTGACATTGAATATAAAAATCTTCAAAATCACACCAATAATGTCTTTTAGGATGATGACATGGTGGATATAAGTGCTGCCTATACATTTTGTTACTGGTGGTCATGAGTTGAATCCTTGGGAAGCACCAATTCCAGCAAGAATGAACATTATACAAGGAAAAAAATATCATAATAATAAACAGATATTTCATATCAGCCAATCATTGAACAACTGATGGTGACCAGAAGGTACTTGGTCGAAACATTGTCTTTATGATAACATCTATATCAACCATGATGAGAACAATAGTTTGAAATAATATAATAATATTGACAATTGTTACGTGTTAAGTGTAACAAAAGAAAAAAATTGACTAACCAAAACTCAGAGTTAAATCACAAACAAATATTTAATTTACAAAACATTAAATAAAAATATTTACAAATATACAGTTTTTGCATTCAAATAGAAAACAGTTTACTACTGGCAGAGTTACAAGTAAGTGTTTCGGAGGGGAAGGAAGGCGTCAAATATCTTTACCCAGTTAAGATAGCGAAGAAGTTTAAGTGCTATACTTTTAGGAAATCCTCAAATGTGTATATAAAGAATAATTATTAGTTTGGTCAATGAAAAGGTCAAAAGTCAAAAAAATCTATTTACCCTTTTAGTTCCATGAGGTTCTTTTTCAGGTTTTAGTTGGTCAGCAACTTTTCTTAGAGATTCTTTCGGCTGGATGCACAGATCCACGAATCGGGCTAGAGTTGATAATGTCAGCAAATCCTGTTAACAACTAACTACTCTCTTCCAAAAACCTATTTTTATAGGGGCTAACACCTAATTTGCATATTTCTGGAATTATTTAGAATTCTCTCGATTTTGAACATTCTACCATCTTCCAAAATGTTCTATTCCTAATTTCTCTATTTAACAACTACTTCATGAATTAAAACTTTTTTGTAATAACAAGTAGGACTCAATAGAATTCCTTACTATAAATTTTTAGACATTATAAAATGGCGACAATTTACACATCACATCCTGTATACACAAAGGTACGTTAACGATTTGTTTATTTAAGGAAAAAGTAATCTAACAAATATTTATCAATATAACCTTCTTCCTTGTATAAATGCCCTTAATCAAACCTCCTCCATTAGTTACATTGGTCCGATATTATGTATCAGATGAATCTTCAGCTAATAACTCAGTTAAGTGATTATTTTTTCATTTCTTTCTTTCTTTCTTCCTTTTTTTTTCTTTCTTTCTTTGCATACTATAAGGTTCACTCACACATACTTCAAAATAATGTATATTTTGATATTAAGTTTTTATTTTCTTTGTTAGATATTTTTAAGGGGACAAACGAGGTTTGTTTTAAAACTTTTTCATTTGTTTTTGTACACAATAATTATTGTTTGAGGTTCAGTTCCCTCTAATAAATCGATACAATCAAAATCAGTTAAAGAGTGAAATAAACATTTCCCGTGGTCTCCAATAATAAAAAAAAATATCTGTTTATCTATATTGCTAACATAGATCTATCTAATTGGAGTAGATAGATCTATCACCCGGTTCACACTCCACCCACGTCTATTGAACAGGTTAAAAGGCTCATCCCTTGTTCCCTGTTTAGGATGTGGTTTCCGGCTTTTCTCTTTTCCAATTCTTCTCACTTTGGTTTTTTTTTTTTTTTTTTTTTTTTTTTTTTCAATTGGAGTAGATAGATCTATCTATCGCCCGGTTCACACTCCACCCACATCTATTGAACAGGTTAAGAGGCTCATCCCTTGTTCCCTGTTTAGGATGTGGTTTCCGGCTTTCTCTTTTCCAATCTTTTCACTATTACGTAGCCCCCTGCACATCAGTAGCGTTACCGCCTTGCTCAGGGGTGATATGATTTTTTTAAAAAAAAAAAAATTATATTATTTTTTATATAAATGCATCCTCGTAACACAATTACACATTTTAGAAATGATAAATGTTTACAGATTTATGTTATTTTCACTCATTATCATTCCAAAAAGTGACTAATTCATTCTATAGTCTTCTTTAAATCTGTATATGGAAAGAAGAGGTATTACCATTCCATCTTGAAAATTTGCCTTGAAGTGGTTTTCTTAAAAAAAACAACTGATTTTTGTTTTCCCTGTCTAAGACTGGACTGCTTTTTTTTTTACTTTTTTTGTTTCTTTTAGTTAATGTAATGCTTTCCTTGGATGAAACTTATGCTGATATTCTACCCATCAGGATGAATAGTGTGAGAAAATCAGCTTTTGTGTAAGTTGAGGAACCTTTTTTTTTTCTGACATTGAAAGACAGCTTTATTCTGATGATCTATTAAACTTTCAAAATGGATTTTTCTTGCAAAATCCATACTAGTTTATATACCATAACTGTAAATAATAATAATTATAATAATATATATATATATTTTTTTTAGTCGTTCATATTCCAACACATTATGACCTGTCACATTTATTGACTGATTGACAGATAAAATATACTTATATTTCCGATTAGAGCGCACTTCAAACTATCTCTTGAGAAAGAAAGTTTAAAATTACTTAACTCGTGTCAGTTTTGCATCCCTGTGAAAATGGAAAATTATAAGGTGCATTTTAAATACTTGTTTCTTTACTTGGCAGGACTGTATGGAATTGTTTCACTAAATTAAGAGTTGGTGATTGCCGACGTTGATGAAGAACGCTCAGGCAGACCCTCCCACTACATATGACGAGCAAATCTAGACACTGATTGAGAATAACCCATATTGTGCAAGGCAGGAATTGGCAGAATTATTAAATTTATGAAAATTAACCATCCATGAGCATTTAGTGAAGATTGGGTACTCAAATCACTACGATGTCTGGGTACTATATGATTTGAGTTAAAAGAATATTTTTGATCACATTTTTATCTGTGATTTGCTGTATAACAAAAACACACCCTTTTAAAAAAAAATGTGACGAATGATGAAAAATGGATCGTTTACAACTATCATCTTCTTTTATTTATTCAAACTCGACTTCCCGTTCTCTCATTCCGAGCCGTTATCCACTGCACCACAACACACATAGATAAAATAGACTTATATTTCCAATTAGAACACACTTCAAACTATCTCTTGAGAAAGAAAGTTTAAATTACTTAACTCGTGTCAGTTTTGCATCCCTATGAAAATGGAAGATTGTAAGGTGCATTTTAAATATTTGATGATTTTTGTTTTTATTACCATAAAGGCAAAAATGCCTCAAAAAGTAACAAAATGATGTGTGCTGTATCTAGTTGCGATTGTGGAACTCTGAGGGGGGAGCAAATTCAAGCAGCGTCGTCATTTTCATACTACTCCTTATGCAGAAATGAGTTTGAGTATAAGTACATTAAATAAAACGGAATAACTTTTCCATTTATAGTAGTGGAGTTCTAATCTATTCTTGCCCTCTTTACCAGTGTAATATGTCCGCTTTGATTTTTTTCTTCTTCTACAAAATTTTTTTGAAGCACAAAAAATAAATGCAAAAATAAGTTAATGCAACAAAATTAATCGAAATGCCGTGGGCACCACAGCCTTTACAAAAATCAGCTAAAAAATTAATTTGTTTTTGGCAAAGTCTGACCATACGATCAAGAAGCTACTTTGAAATAAATAAATAATTTAAATAATATCATTTCGACATGACCCTGAAACAAAACATCAAATAGGACAACTGGATTGACACAAACCCAAGTTAGCGTACATACCATATTGCTTTGATTTTACTTATTTCTCTAGATTTCAACTAAAGTTAACGTGAATTATTTTACAACAATATTTGGAAAAGATTTACTTGTAGAGGAGAATCAACATACACTACTACTAGCCCAAAAATGTAAGTTTGATCGATTGGTTGAACTCGTATAGTTTGATCGATTGGTTGAACTCGTATAGTTGGTAACTGCATAATTGTAAAACATTAATTGAAATGTATAAATGTTATTTTACACTCAAAATTGTCTTTCTTGAATTTAATATCATTTATGAATTATAGTGGGCCTATCTTCCCACGAGGCCAAATTCCGTTCACCTACTACGGGATCTTACTACCCCTCACTACAAATGAAATAAGAGATACCCGCTATAAAAAGAACAAGGGAGGTTAATTTCGAAACAAAATCAGTTATTAACGTCAATATTTAGCAGAATAGTGGGATTTAGATTTATTCTTCTACAAAAAAAAAATTTTTGAAACAAAATAAAATGAAAATAGTGCAACGAAATCAATTCAAATGCTGTGGGTACAACAGCCGTACAAAAATCTAAAAATTTGTTTACGGCAAAATCCGACCATACGATCAAGAAGCTACTTTGAAATAACAAAATAATTTTTTTTTCATAACCCAGAAGAAAAAAAAAACTAAAAAACAAATAGGGCATTTGGATTGACACAAACCCAAGTTAATATACATACCATATTGCTTTGATTTTACTTATTTCTCTAGATTTCAACAAAAATTAATGTAAATTATTTTACATCAATATTCAAAGAAATTTACTTCTTAAAGAGCAGAGTCAATTTATGCTACTACGAGATCAAAAATGTAAGCTTGATCAAATGGTTGGATTTATCGGGGTATAGTCGGGAACTGGATAATTCACAGACAGGTAATTTATTGACTAGGCTGACTGTGAATGGTTGTTTGCATGTTAATGAAATTAATACTAAGAGATGTAAAAAAAAAACGAAAGGCTTTTTAGGTTATCTTCCCTTGCATGCAATTTCAAGTGAAATGTTGCATTTTTTGCAGAGTTTAATAATCGAATCAGAATAATGTTCGGTCACTTTCGAATTCCCGATATAAACTAGATTTTCACAGAGCAAAGAAATCAGTTGTGCGACTTGTCCTAAATTTGTTTGCTTGTCCTGTAGCTGCAGTGATACTTTATTGACTGTCCCAAGAATATAAAAAAAAAAAAACCATAAGAGGCATGACTGACTGGACAGAAGATTATCCCGCAGTAGGTTGACATTGCTTTCTGCAGTCAGTAGACTGGTGACCAGACAAGTCTATAGAACCCAATATAGAACTCATAGCTGTAGGGAGAAGAGATAGATTATATTACATCATTATATTAAGTATAATTAGTGGGGGATAAGTTTATTACTTCATGACAACGGAAAGCCGATCCCCTACTTTATGCCCAGTAGAAATTTTAGTTATGTTTCCAACTATTATATATTCAGTCAGTTAAGTGCCATACTTGATACACGTCTCAAAAGAATATGACTAACTAGGCAGAAGATTATCCCGCAGTAGGTATTAGTCGACAAGTTAGCCGAATACTAAGGGGTCAGTTTTTAGTGAAAGATTACCAAGTTCCTAACATTTTGGGTGCATTAAGTTGATTAGCAACCGACATAGCTCGATTATAACCTTCAGTGTGAAAACTGCTTCACAACAAGAATCTATATTGGCAGCAAACTGCTTGCATACGAATAAGAAGTGAATTCAGCAGATATACAAAAATAGAAAGGAGCGTAAGACAAGGATGTGTTTTCTCAATGGATTTATTCAATTTATAGAGCAAAACAATTCTGGGAGAAATAAAATCCTTGCCAGGATCCGTCATTAGTGGCCACAATCTCAACAATATAAGATATCCGGATCTTATATCAGAGTGCTGATAGCAAATATGGGAAGAAAAATGCAAGACCTGCTACAGGGGGGTAGCAAGAGAAGGTGAGAAGGGCTGAGCATAAACTTCAAGAAGACTGAATGTATGGTCAGAAGAACTCAAAATGACAACTACAGGTCAAGGAAACTAAAATCCAACAAGTAAAGAAATTTGAATACCTTTGAAACATTCTGACAGAAGATGGAAAGTGCAACACTTAGATCCAAAGACACATTGGCATGGCCAAGAATGCATTTCACTAGAGAACTGAGAGACAGGAAAATCTCAAAGAAAAGTGTGCTGGACTGCTACATGATATCTGTCCTTCTGTATGGCAGCAAATGTTGGACAATCTCTTCAAGGACGAAAGAGAGGCCACAGAAATGTGGTTCTACAGAAGAATGCTGAGGATACCATCGACATAGCAATGATGAGGTGTTGGTGAGGATGCAAATGAGAAGAAAATTCATACTTAGCATCAGGAAAAGACACGATTGCCTACATCCTGAAGGGTCATGGCACATGAAGAAGAATAATGCTGGGAAGCATAACTGTTCTGTCTTGGAAGGCGAGGCATAGAGCACATTTTGTTACTGTTTAAGTATGTGTCAGTAGTTTGGTCCTTTTTTGTTTCCTTAGTTTATGTTTCTTTTTGTGCAATTAAGGACGTGCGTTGTGGTGCAGTTAATATTGGCTCGGAAAGACAAATTGAAAAGCTGAGTTTGAATTCCACTTGAATTACTTGTATTCACTTGGCAAAGGTATTAATCCATCTCTTCCCTCTAGTTATGGGTTAAATAATAGGACAGATTGGGTTCTATAGCCTTGGCTGGCAACCAGTCTACCACAGAAAGCAATGGAAACCTACTGCGGGTTAATCTTCTCCCCAGTCAGTCATGTCTCTTTTGTATGGTACTTAACTGACTGACTGACCCACAATGCATCACTGACTTGTATATTTAAAAAGCTGAGCAAAAGACCTGACACGTTTAGACTAATGTTTGTGTTTAAGCATGAAACAGGCTGGCACCTCTGGTTGTTGACTTCCATGTTCACTTTAATTTTTTGCATACACTGTATCCTTGATATTGAGTACTTTAACCCATAAATATAACATACCTTAAAACTAAATATATATATATTTAATTATTTCACCCCAAGCAAGGCATTCCACTGCCACTATTGCGCAAGGGTTTATATAGGGGAAGGTAAAGAGAAAGAGTGGTTAGTTATAGGAAATGTCAGAAGGAGGGTGATAGACGGGTAAGGATACCGAGGATGAGGGTTAGGTAGATGGAAAGAGTGTTTGAGAGAATGGATGCGAGTTAGTGTGTTAGGAGGTGTCTATTGACCTTACATTTAAACTCCTGGAGATTGTAGCTGTCGGGGAAGCAATCATGTGGAAGGGAATTCCACAGTCGGGAAGTGCGAGAAAAGAAGCTGTTGGAGTAGAAAATATATATATATATATATATATATATTTTTCTTATAAATTATATTTTAGAACATGTACATAATGTTTTTTATATGTGTCCTTTACAATCATATGGTTGTTTCGACATTGGGTCTCCAACGTCTCCTCAGGAGGAATGAACAAGAATGGAAATCCTCGATATCTATATTTGGTTCATTGTTAGTGTGATGTTGGTTGGGGTTATTGATAATAAAGGGAATATGTCTTAATATTAAATTATTAATAATAATATTAAATTATTATATATATTAAATTCTTATTATATATTCTTATTATATAAATTCTTATTATATATATATTATATTATATTATATATATATTATATATATAAATTCTTATTATATATATATTATATATTATATAAATTCTTATTATATATATATTATATATATTAAATTCTAACGGTCAACACATATATTTTTTTTAGAAAAAATTTTTAGATATTCTACAATTTAATGGGTAATATGTATTTTGCTGCTTGTCAGATGTATTATCCATGAAATTGTAAAATATCTAAAAAAATTTTCTAAGTTATATTACTCTGTTAAATAAATTTAACATTGAATTCTTTTGAGTTCATCTCTATCGGAATTTACCTGACTTATATACCAAGTATTCTACGTAGGGAGGATGTGCGTTGTGGTACAGTGGATATCGGCTCGGAACGAGAAACCGGGGAGCCGAGTTCAAATTCCAGTTGAATCCATTGTATTCATTTACGCGCAAATACCCTTGGGAAAGGTATTAATCCATCTCTTCCTTCCAGTTATGGGTTAAATAGCAGGACAGATTAAGTTCTATAGCCTTGGTTGGCAACCAGTCTACCGCAGAAAGCAATGGCAACTACTGCGGGATAATCTTCTGCCCAGTCAGTCATGTCTCTTTCGAGACATGATCGCCCAAGCGTGTATCACATATGGCACTTAACTGACTGACTGATTCTACGTAGGGTCCAAATAACATAGTGATGATCCACATATACTGTCTTAATATGTATAGGAAAAACTACTAAAAAGTTGTAAGTTTAAAAATGTATTTTTTTGACAGTATTTGTTTATTTCTATTATTATATTTTATATTTCAGACCGTCCTCTGTCCTTCATCAGAAACAAATGATTTTAAAATTTAAATTAGAAACGTATTTCACGAGAGCATACATGGAGAGAGATTGTTAACATCACGTGACGCAGAAAGCGACAGATTTTTTTTTTAATTGTAAACGTAAACCTATCTTTCAATAATACTTATAAATTTTGTTTTAGAGAAAAAATTTTTAATTGTATCTAAAAAATGTTTAGCTATTGAAATATTTATAAAGATTTAAAACACCTAAGTCCCTATTTAACCCTAGCTTGTGTGTATTTAATTTTAAAATCCAGTATTTTTCTTTTTTTCTACGTGAGTGTGTAGAACTAAAATCGGAGTCTATTAGTAAACATTTGCAATTTTCTAAAATGTGACCTGGTTGATTGAAGTGAACTGCTATGGGGAATATTGGTTGTTCTGGCGTGTGTGTGTGTGTGTGTGTGTGTGTGTGTGTGTGTGTGTGTGCGTGCGTACGACATGGACATTTCTGTGTTTCAAGATTTAAAGCTTTTATTTGGTCAGCAGGCAATGTTCAATAAATTTGGTGAAAATGATTTACATTTGAATCATATATATGCACACACACACACACACACACACACCCTTATTTGTTTTGTTTATTCTTGTTCAGATCCATTATGCGGGGCTGTGATAATATGTGTACTTATTGCATTGTTCCCTTCACACGGGGTAGAGAAAGGAGTCGACCAGTTGAATCCATTCTTGAAGAAATTCGGCAACTATCAGACCAGGTAAGAAAAACATTTCACATTAAATTCCATAAAGAGAGATTTTGACATAATTCCTACCGATATTATCAATTTATTAAGATTGCATTCATTTCATCAATGGTAATTGCTCTATTTTTCTAGTAACGCTTTTCTTCCTGCACAAATCAACTTTTTCATCAGTTTTCAACAAGACAAACCATTGTGTTGTATTCATTTATCTTGTAAAACAACTTGAAATTCACAATTCAATGTAGAATGGCCTCAAATTTTGTAATTTTACTTTCCCAACCTCTCGATGATGTAACAGGGTTGTAACTGCAACAACCATAGAATAGAGACCAGATTTAATTACTTCTTTCTTTTTTAACATTTCATAACACGATGCAAGCATGGCCAGAATGGAAGGAATTCTATTGGTTTGTATTATTAATCATTACAGATCAAATGGAAGGAATTCTATTAGTTTGTATTATTCATCATTACAGATCAAATGGAAGGAATTCTATTAGTTTGTATTATTAATCATTACAGATCAAATGAAAGGAATTATATTAGTTTGTATTATTAATCATTACAGATCAAATGGAAGGAATTATATTAGTTTGTATTATTAATCATTACAGATCAAATGAAAGGAATTCTATTAGTTTGTATTATTAATCATTACAGATCAAATGGAAGGAATTCTATTAGTTTGTATTATTAATCATTACTGAAAAAATGGAAGGAATTATATTAGTTTGTATTATTAATCATTACAGATCAAATGGAAGGAATTCTATTAGTTTGTATTATTAATCATTACTGATCAAATGGAAGGAATTATATTAGTTTGTATTATTAATCATTACAGATCAAATGGAAGGAGTTCTATTAGTTTGTATTATTAATCATTACTGATCAAATGGAAGGAATTATATTAGTTTGTATTATTAATCATTACAGATCAAATGGAAGGAGTTCTATTAGTTTGTATTATTAATCATTACAGATCAAATGGAAGGAATTATATTAGTTTGTATTATTAATCATTACAGATGAAATGGAAGGAATTCTATTGGTTTGTATTATTAATCATTACAGATGAAATGGAAGGAATTATATTAGTTTGTATTATTAATCATTACTGATCAAATGGAAGGAATTATATTAGTTTGTATTATTAATCATTACAGATCAAATGGAAGGAATTCTATTGGTTTGTATTATTAATCATTACAGATCAAATGGAAGGAATTATATTAGTTTGTATTATTAATCATTACAGAGCAAATGGAAGGAGTTCTATTAGTTTGTATTATTAATCATTACAGATCAAATGAAAGGAATTATATTAGTTTGTATTATTAATCATTACAGATCAAATGGAAGGAATTCTATTAGTTTGTATTATTGATCATTACAGATCAAATGGAAGGAATTCTATTAGTTTGTATTATTAATCATTACTGATCAAATGGAAGGAATTATATTAGTTTGTATTATTAATCATTACAGATCAAATGGAAGGAGTTCTATTAGTTTGTATTATTAATCATTACTGATCAAATGGAAGGAATTATATTAGTTTGTATTATTAATCATTACAGAGCAAATGGAAGGAGTTCTATTAGTTTGTATTATTAATCATTACAGATCAAATGGAAGGAATTATATTAGTTTGTATTATTAATCATTACAGATCAAATGGAAGGAATTATATTAGTTTGTATTATTAATCATTACAGATGAAATGGAAGGAATTCTATTGGTTTGTATTATTAATCATTACAGATGAAATGGAAGGAATTATATTAGTTTGTATTATTAATCATTACTGATCAAATGGAAGGAATTATATTAGTTTGTATTATTAATCATTACAGATCAAATGGAAGGAATTATATTAGTTTGTATTATTAATCATTACAGATCAAATGGAAGGAATTCTATTAGTTTGTATTATTAATCATTACAGATCAAATGGAAGGAATTCTATTAGTTTGTATTATTAATCATTACAGATCAAATGGAAGGAATTCTATTAGTTTGTATTATTAATCATTACAGATCAAATGGAAGGAATTCTATTAGTTTGTATTATTAATCATTACAGATCAAATGGAGGAATTATATTAGTTTGCATTATTAATCATTACAGATCAAATGGAAGGAATTATATTAGTTTGTATTATTAATCATTACAGATCAAATGGAAGGAATTCTATTAGTTTGTATTATTAATCATTACAGATCAAATGGAAGGAATTCTATTAGTTTGTATTATTAATCATTACAGATCAAATGGAAGGAATTCTATTAGTTTGTATTATTAATCATTACAGATCAAATGGAGGAATTATATTAGTTTGCATTATTAATCATTACAGATCAAATGGAAGGAATTATATTAGTTTGTATTATTAATCATTACAGATCAAATGAAAGGAATTATATTAGTTTGTATTATTACAATTGGTATTATTAAGTTTTATAGATTAAAAAGAACTAACTGTAGAAATTTATTTTGTTCCAATATGAACAGAGGCAAAAAAGGAACAAAGTAAAAATAAATATGAATTAAAAGGTGTAATTGTTTTACTCAGAATCAACCAGCCTGGAGCAGACGAGGTCATTCGATTGGGCTGCTGTTTTTGACAGCGGAATCCAGATGACTAAGTGTAACACGATAACTAGGCATATATGTATTTTATTATAATAGATTAAAATAGAAAATAGAGTAGAATAGAAAATAGTTTTAAAACATATTTAACAAAAGTGAAAAAGCAGAGGAAAAAAATAAATAAATAAACGCTTTTTCTTTTATGAGGAAAATTGTGAAAGAGACAACGGTATCCGATTACTGTTTTAAATCCTACCACTCTTCCGGTAAATATTTGACTCAGTGATTAAATGTGATAAAGAGATAAAGTTCAGCAGGTAGGTTTTCGAATGACCTGGTCAAAGGCTGTCCTTTACTGTATCTTGACCACACATTAAGAATTTTCTGGCGGAATCTTTATTAAGATAAAAAAAAAGATAACTGAAATTTCAGACTTACAGTCGCCAATGTTTGTCAGCGGTGGTCTAAAGCATTTCCGGATTTCAGGATTCATTTAAATAAATAGAAGTCAGTTAAGTGAAGGGGAATTCCACTGGGCGTGTGAGTGAAGTAGAATCTCCGTTCGTCTTGTTTCGTTCAGTTCGGATTTGTTGATCTCCATTAATTAGAGTTACAGCTGTGTGTCACATTCGCCTGCCCCAACCGAAAAGGCTAACTCTAAACGAATAAAGCATCCTTTTCAACTCATCCAAGTTGTGGAAGTTCGTTCCTTATAGTTCAATCTTGTACCCCCAGCTGTTCAGCCGGCATTTTCAACAAACTCCCAGCAAAATCACAGCGTGGAGAACGGCCGCCAGAGAAATTGTTCGGACAGACAGTTGGGGTGTTACAAAGAGAGGTTTACTTGTTATTCTCAACGATACAGCTGAAATCTAACTGATGGTGATAAATGAAAAATGAAAATTTTATTGTTTTTCTGTATTTTTCTAACAAACTCGTGTGGAATATAACCAAAACAATGGAAAGCCAAAACACAGCTGTGGAATGTCAGAAAAGGTTGTCATAAACGAAGAGAAGGGAATTTTGCATATTCAGGCATCTTTGAAAAGTACAAAGGTTGAGTTGATTTATTGCTGGAGAGAAAAGGACAATTCATTAATTATGAGAAATGACTAAATTGGTATTTTCCTGAGAAAGGAACTGGTGACGTAAAGACCCTGCCCAAAATGGGTAAAGTGAAAATTGTCTCATTGGTTAAACAAAGGGAAAGAAAACTTAAAATCTCCAATTGGAGTGAAATGATATTGCCAACCAGGGACTTGAATTAATGATAAAAAGAAAAACGCTTTGCAAATTACTACTTAGAGAAATTGGTCAAAACTTCTGTTCTGTTGCCAGCTTGATAGGAATAGGATTTGGGAAGAAGACGATTGGTGATTGTTTTACTCTATTTTTCTTTATGTATATACAACTTACTCAGGCGTCATTCTAATTATTTTTGGTGCCATTTTGTTTACCCAATTGTGTGCGCATCCCACTAGGTTTGACTTGGCGAAGAGACATCTAGCAAGAATTTCACATGACTTTTTTGAGATTAAATTTCACAACGTGGGCAAGGGAGATCACCATTGGAAGCGTCAGCTCGAAGACCAGCTACTGAATTGACGCCATCATTGACTAGCTGTGGTGAGGCGTCACAATTTCACCCCAAGCAAGGTGGGACCACCACTAGTGCAGAGGGGGTTATAAAATTTCACTTTTCTAAAGAATACCAGGATGTAGACAAAAGAAACAGCAAAAATTAATTTTTTGAATTCTTATAGCCAGACGTTTGCATAAATGTGATTTTTCATAGAAACTTAAAATATTCTAATTAAAAAAAAAAATTAAACTAAAATGAAGGCACTTTGAAAATTTAGGAAAACTTAAATTTATTTTTCACATTCTTCAAAAACATTTTCCATTTCATTTAAAAAGCTTGTCTCATTTGTAAGTATATATCCTGGATTTTTTTTTTTTATTAATGACAATAATTTTTTTTTTATTTTAAATATTTTGATTATTGTATTTTCAGGGAATCAAGGAAGTAACATTACTTGGCCAAAATGTCAACAGCTATAGAGATTTGACTAAATGGGATTCACTTGGGGGCTATGAATTAGAAACAGTGCCTGGATTCTCCACTGTCTACAAACCTAAAAAAGGTGGTCTTCGTTTTGCTGATTTGTTGGATAAAGTGTCCTTAGTTGATCCAGAAATGCGAATACGATTCACTTCACCCCATCCGAAAGATTTCCCTGATGCTGTAAGTTTTGTTGTATTCATGCAACACTATGTTCAAATTCGTAATCTCTGTTTGATTTTAAAATAAAAGTTGGCGTATTTATAAATATTGTGGAAACAAACCATATGAAAATGAATTTTTTTTTTATGTACCGTGTCTCTTCAAAACGTAGGTGATCATGGCCTTCCACATCCCCCTATCCCTAGTGACGCACGCTTTCTTCTGTTACCCTACCCAAACTTCACTCTGCCATCTACTTGCTCAAGTCCCTCAAGTATGTTATGCATTGCTTTTCCCTCTCTTTCTCTCTATCTGACGTGTGAGTATCAGATTATCCAAGCCCTCCTTCTTCATTACATGTCCCAGGAACTTCAGTTGTCTTTTTCTGATGTTAAGCATTAGTTTCTTTTTCATTTCCATCCTCTCCAAAACCTCATCGTTGTTCACATGTTCGGTCCATGGTGTCCTCAGCATCCTTCTGTAAAACCACATTTCGGTTGCTTCAAGTCTCTCCTTCATCTTTCAGGAGATTGTCCAGCATTCACTGCCATATTGAAGGACAGGCATCACATAGCAATCCAGTACTCTCTTCTTTGTTTCCAGCAAAATTTTACTGTCTCTCAATACTCTGGGTCCTGGGCATGACGGTAAACTGCATTCGGTAGCAAGTCCTCTGATTGGGGTGTTGTGAGGAGCATGGAACCACCTCTTCATTGCTGCTGTTCCCAGGTCCACCCTGACCTGGAGTGGTAGCACCTGTTAAGGTCCCAGCTATGGGTAATTAGTTAACCCACAAACTGGACTGAAAACACTATGAAAGTGTAAAAATACACTTTTATAGAAATATGTACATAAAATAAACTTTTATAGAAAAATATACATTTTTGAAGGAAAAATATTACCAACAAGACATTTTTGAAGAAAAAAATTATTACCATAACACATTTTTGAAGGAAAAAACCCGGTTCACACTCCACCCACATCTATTGAACAGGTGAAGAGGCTCATCCCTTGTTTCCTGTTTAGGATGTGGTTTCCAGTTTTCTCTTTTCCAATCTTTTCACTCTTATGTAGCCCCCTGCGCATCAGTGGCATTTGTCGCCTTGCTTGGTGTGATATGATAAAAAAAAAAAAAAAATTCTCAGCAAAACATTTTTGAATAGAAAACTAGAAGGCATTTTCAGTTTCTAAAATAAAAAAGAATAATAACAAAAAAATTTCATTAAATCAACCTTCTCACTATAACTGAACATTAAAAAAAAATACCTTAAAACCCCACCTTTTTGGTATTAAATTACCCACAGAGGTGTTGATATGCCGTTAAACAAAATTCAAACTTAATACTCTACTCAGCTTCTGGTATGCATCCTTGGCCATGCCGATTTGCTTTTAGATCCCAATATCACACTTTCTGTCTTGTTAGAACACTGTACCTGCTTGATTTTAGTATCTCCGCCTCTAGTTGGCATTTTGGGCTTCTCTTTTTCTATTTAATGAAAAGGTTAATTACTGCACAAAATAATGATACCATTACATGAAGAAACCAATGGGAAGGCCACCTAAGTTGACTTTAATAACTTTGTAACATTGATGAGCTATGATAGAAAGGTTTATTCTCCTATTTGTATTTCCCCTTTTATGGGCATTATTATACCTGTGATATAATAACACTATACTTTCCAGATGGGACAGAATGGCTAGAAGGAAAAGGTATGACAAACATGCTTTGTTCTCAGAGAAACTTTTATACCATGATCACATACACAAAACTATATATATATATATATATATATACACATATATACAAGTTTCCCACACAGAAAAATATATCATACATATCTACACAGTCAGTCAGTTAAGTGCCATACGTGATACACGCTTGGGCGATCATCTCGAAAGAGACATGACTGACTGGGCAAAAGATTATCCCACAGTAGGTTGCCATTGCTTTCTGCGGTAGACTGGTTGCCGACCAAGGCTATAGAACCCAATCTGTCCTGCTATTTAACCCATAACTGGAAGGAAGAGATGGATTAATACCTTTCCCAAGGGTATTTGCGCGTAAGTGAATACAATGAATTCAACTGGAATTCGAACTCAGCTCCCCGGTTTCTCATTCCGAGCCGATATCCACTGTACCACAACGCACATCCTACACAGCAAGGCCATAATGTAAGGAGAAATAAAAAGTGACTTACATATAATATGGACATACTCCTGTATCTGGAGAAATCATGTTTAGGACTCCAGATTCAAACAGGCTGAATTTACCTATTATGTCCCAGGTGAGGACATGTTCCATGAATAGGAAACAGTGAGTCTTGGGTTTTCCTAAATTGAGGACTGAAAGTTGGAGTTTCTTTCTTGAATCAACCAGATGGATAGCAGTACCAACTAAGAATGGCCATGTATCACAATCTTTTTCCAGTTTCCTTGTTAGGCTTGAGATCTGTCAAAAAATAATCTTGCTAATATTTTTAGTGTTGCTGATTTTCTTTATCTATAATATTAAGTTTTGTGTATTTCTGTCTGAGTGTCCGGTATAAGGAATTATCATTTTTACGCGATTTATATTTGGACTATTGTCAGTCAAAACATTGTTATAACAACAAAGATGAGGATAAATCTTGAATATAAATTGTTTTGTATATTATTCTTTAAACTCGTCTATCTGCATTTCATAATTAGTGGAGATAACCATGATTTCTCATGCTGTGTGTTTTGATCTCAAAATATAGACTAAAGCCAACTTAATTTAAAACCCTGATTTGATTATACCTAAACCTACATTAATCAAATAACAATTGAGAACCTCAGATTAACCAATGTAAATTGTCATCAATTCCAGGTGCTTCAGTTAATCAATGAACGACCCAACATTTGTAAGCAAATTCATTTACCTGCTCAAAGTGGAAACAATGAAGTGCTTGAAAGAATGCGGAGAGGTTACACTAGGGAGAGTTACCTCAATCTTGTTTCTCACATCCGAAAAGTAGTCCCAGGTGAGTGAATAGTTTCTATTAATTTGACAAAATTGTTCTTTAGTTCCATCAGCCTGTTGCCTAGCTACAGAATTTTTATTATGGCTACCAACTTCCTTTCCTTTCTTTAAGAACGTTGATATTTTCTCAGGAATTTAAAGGAAGCAATTTCAATGGCTTTGAGCATAGACCCTAAAGGGCCTTTTTTAATGTGATACATAGTCTTAACTTTTAAGCTGGTAACTTCAGTTACCTGCTCTGAGCAAGGCATTTTATTTTTTTTTTGTTTTCAATATACTGACTTTCAATGATAAATTCTGAAAATCGAATAGTGTCTTCTATATTTTTTATTTTTATTTTTTTAATCATTTCACCCCAAGCAAGGCAAGACCACTACTAGTGCGCAGGGGGTTATAGTGAGAGAAAAAAAGGTGCATGGAGGATCAAAGAAAGGATAAGGAGGTGGATGGAATTCAACGAGATAGAAGATGGAAGTTGACATTTCATTTAAACTCTTAGAGATTGTAGCTATCAGAGAAGTAAGTAAACAGTTGGGATTTCCAGATTGAAAGTGTGAGAAAAAAAACTGTTAGAGTAGAAGAGGAAATTACATTTAACTATTTAAATGGTAAAAAGGTGGGACCTTGATGCCAATCTAGTAGCATGTGTAAATTCATTTATTTTAGGCACAAATGGAAAGAAGCTCATCAGAGCGAAAAAGCCATGAAAACATTTGTAGAAAAGATAGAGGGAAGCCACACCACATTGGTGAGAAAGTGACAGAAGTTGGAATGTCAAGTCTGGATGGATTAAATTGCAGATCCTCCCTTGTATTTTATCAAGAACCTCAAGATGAATAGCAGGATCATTCAACTAGATATGGCAGCAATATTCAATGCATGGATGAATGGTAGATTTATAAATGTGCAAGATGTATGTATATCTGTTGGTATTTAAAGGCTTGTTTCTCTTTTTGCTTAAAAAGAAAAATGAAGTTAGTTACTGAAGATTGTTCTTTAGTTCCATCAGCCTGTTGCTAGACTTCCAAATTTTTATTATGGCTGGAAACTTGCTTTAAAATCTTTGATATTGCCTTGGGAATTTAAAGGAAGCAATTTCAATGGCTTTGTGCATAGACACCAAAAGACATTTTCTAACATGATACATAGTCTTAACTTTTTAATCCAGTAACTTCAGTTACCTGCTCTAAGCAAGGCATTTTTATTTTTTTGTTTTCAGTGATAAATTCTGAAAAAGAAAAAGAAAATTAGTCACTAAAGATAAAATACGGATTTATTACAACACTTCAGCATGAAGAAAATTGTAAAATCAGTGTCAGATTAAGGTTTTGTAGGATTATGCATTTTGTGAGGAAAGCCCCAATAATTTTATTTAATCCTCTAGGGCCATTCGTATCATATTTGATACAGTATTTCCCTATAAGGAAACATTTGGTATTTCCCTATAAGGAAACATTTGGTATTCATTGACTGAGCAGTCAGTACTGCTTTCATTTGAAATTTATAAAATATTTCTCTTCAAAAATTTTTCAGGAAAATATTTCTTTCAAGGCTTGTTTTCATACTGTATCAAATATGATACGAATGGCCCTAGAGGGTTAATAATATAATATGATTAAGGCTTTTACTTGTCATAAAGTGGGGGATCAGTTCTATATTGTTATGAAGTAATAAACAGATCCCCCACTAATATGATACGAATGGCCCTAGAGGGTTAAAGCAAATTGAATTTTCACTTGGCTAAAGTTTCAAAGCCAAAAAATGTTATTAGGGAGAAGAATACTTTCAAGTTTTCAAACCAATAAAATTGTCAATGAAGTCTGCTTAATGCCACAGATCAATTCTTCTTTTTACCATTATATATTTTCTAAAGACCTCTGAGTAGAAACTGTAAAGTTCTTGGCTTTGGTCAGTCAGTTAAGTGCCATACGTGATACACGCTTGCGCGATCATGTCTCGAAAGAGACATGACTGACTGGGCAGAATATTATCCCGCAGTAGGTTTCCATTGCTTTCTGCCGTAGACTGGTTGCCGACCAAGGCTATAGAACCCAATCTGTCCTGTTATTTAATCCATAACTGGAAGGAAGAGACGGACTAATACCTTTCCCAGGGGTATTTGCGCATAAGTGAATACAATGGATTCAACTGGAATTTGAACTCGGCTCCCCGATTTCTCGTTCCGAGCCAATATCCAATGCACTACAACGCTCTTCCTAATATCAGTATTTTAATGAGCAGACATTACTTGAACTTTTTTTTTTGATAAATTATTTGGATTATTTATATTTTGAGTTCACATTCACAAATACCTTTTCATTTCATCTATGAATGACATCCAGCTAGTAGAAACTACAGCCTTTAAATCAAATGCCTTGGTAAATTTTTGTTTTGTTCCCCCGAAGGCTGTTACCCAGTCAAATCTTTTCAAAACATCCCTTTTTCCGTGCAAATGTAAATGCTGAACTGAAATCGATAATTGTTTATTGATAAAACCTACCTTTTTTCAAGTTAACGACCAGAAAAATATCGAACTTTTTGTTGCTGTTTATCTCACCCCGTAACCACGCTTCAAAAATGTTATTCACTGCAGAATGACTTCACACATAGTTTGCCGATTTTTCGGCCTTTTTACTTCCTTTTTGCAATTACTACACGGAAATTGAGTTCCAAAACCAAACAAATCACTGTGTAATTGCTCAAAGAAAGTAAATAGGCTGAAATAAGTATCCTATGCCTCAAGTCATTCAGCGGTGAATCAGATCTGAGAACGGTGGTAAGGGGTGAGATATAGTTCGATCTTTTTTCTGGTCAATAACATGAAAAAAGGTAGGATTTCTTCAATAAACAATTATCGATTTGAGTTCAGCATATACATTTGCATGGAATTAAGGATGTTTTGGAAAGATTTTGGGGAACAAATCAAAAATTTACCAATGCCTTAATGGTTAAATCGACAAGAGCCTCTCCATTTAAACATAAACCATTGGAGAAAAACTTCTGTGTTTGAGATTCAAACAGATGTTTTAAAATTATTACTAATTTATATCCTTTGATTTCTGGTATATTCTTATTTCCTTCCATGTCCGAATCATTAAGGTCAGAAATGCCACCATGACATTTTCCACTGAGCAGTTTTTGAGAGAGAAAAAAACAAAGATTACACACATTTTGTATAGATAAAGATATAAACCTTCATAAAGTGTGAGCTATACTTGTGAATACATTTTTTGTATGACTTGGGTTACCCTTCAATGACTCTACTGGAACCTTTTCCAATCAATCCAAGTGCTTCAACTACAACTGGAATTACTGATGTCTTTATATGCCACATTTTTGAGATTTTGATTTCAAAGTCCTTGTATTTTGATATTTTATTATTATTATTATTATTATTTCTTTTGATTTCTGTTATGTGCACATTTTTTCTGGGTTCCAACCAGAGACCTAAGGCCAAAAATGGCTTCACGACATTTTCCACTGATCATTTTTGTATAAAAAAGAAAAATTACTATTATGATAATGGTGCTGAAACATTATGAAATCGTAACTGTATATTGTTACGTTTTCCTAACACCAGGTGTTTTCCTAAATATAACAGAGTAACAATCTTGGGTTGAAGGCTGATACAGGTGTACCTCACCTTATGTCGGTAATTTGTTCCAGGAGATGCATCTTATTTCAAATTTGTCTCCACGCTAAACTACAAATAGCCATTCCTTGTTCTGTATTTTATTTATAAATGCATTTTTTTATAATATATGGTCAATAAAAATCTATTTTAAGCTTACAAACAAATAAATTTTAGTTTTTAATATAGTACAGAAAAAAATTAATCTAAATTTATGAATACATGTACATACATACTTGTAAATGTTGATATTTACAATTTGGTGATCTTTACAGTATGTCACAGACTCTTTATTTGTGAATATGGTTTACTCTCTAAAATATAAAATGATTTTGTAAGATTAAATAACAAATACAGTTATTAAAATTATTTTGCGATAAAAAATAAACTAATTTCTGTTAAATTTACCAATATTTACATTGAATTTGTTTATTTACATCATTGACTTCGGTGGCTGTGAATCGTCAGCATCAACTGCACAGTAACATGATTATATACGCTTTTAATGCTTTTCTTGTGATATTATGACTTCAATATTTGTGGCAGATAGACGTAAAGTCAAATAATACACACACACACACATACACACACACGGATCTATTGCTTTGAAGTCAGCAACAATTAAAAATGAAAAATAGTTGCCATACGTATGTTCCAGTTGCACAATCTCCACTTTCCACCCTTGATATAGTTCAGAAGTATCTACGCAACATTCTGGGGTAGGAATTATTTTCCCCCATGTTATCTCTTTCATGACAGGTTAACTCCACCAGTTCAGACCTTAACAGGTAAGAACTGCCTTGCTACGTATGCTTGCCATGACCATTACTGTCAAAAGACGCTTTTTTTTCTCGTGACACCAGTATCACTGCCAAAAGTGTCACAAGAAAAAGTTTCTCTTGACATCACTATTAGTAATTTTTAATGTATTAAAAAAAGCTATTTTTTAGAATTTTTATAAACATCAAACATATTTTTCTTGAGAATTGACAACAAAAATGTTAAACATCATTTATTTATTAGATTGTTTATTTACACAAATAATTTTCTATTTAAAAGATCGTAAAAATTTGTGACTCATCTCCAATGTAGTATTTATTATTATCATACAATCAAGAAATAAATTTTAGTCATAAACTTTTCAAAATGTTTGGGGGCTACAAAATAAAATTCAAATAAATGAGTAACTAAATCCAGTTACATGTTTCAACTTTATTCAAATTTTCTCCCTCGATGTAGGGGATCCACTCATTATTATACATACTTATCAATTTCTAAATCATTTGAATATTTGTCTTGTTAAAACAAAAATCACATTTGTCTTTGCGCCTGACTGACAGCTGAGATGACATTCAAGCATACGAATTTGAAAGCAAGAAGCCTGTCTCTCGTCATCAAAAATAGAAAGGAGAGAAATATGATCTTAATTTTACTCATGCTGGACTGACTCTCTGTTTTTCTCTATTGTAGGAGTTTATCTTTCTAGCGACTTCATTGCTGGTTTTTGTGGGGAAACAGAAGAAGCCCATCAAGATACAGCCAGTTTAATCCAAGAGGTCAAATACCATTTTAATTACATATATCCTTACAGTATGCGACAGGTGAATAAAATAAACTTTTCATTTCATATATTTTTCATTTAATATATATATATATATATTTGCATTTTTTATCTTAAATCTGTTTCTTTTTTTCTTTTTTTCTTTTTTTTAATGAAATTCATTTGTGAAGAAAGTCATACAATCTAAAAAATGTTTCAGGTTTAAATAACCCACAATGAATTGATAAGATATAAAGCTATTTCTCTCATCTTTATTGTCGTATTCACAAATTTTTCTGCCATTGTACTCTCTGGCCTTCTTTAGGATCTGTCTATGTTTCTGGGATGTGCGTTGTGGTGCAGTGGATATTGACTCGGAACGACAAACCGAGTAGCCGAGTTCAAATTCCAGTAGAATTCCTTGCATGCACTTATGCACAAATACCCTTGGCAAAGGTATTAATCTGTCTCTTCCCTCCAGTTATGGGTTAAATAATAGGACAGATTGGTTTCTATAGCCTTGGCTGGCAACCAGTCTACCGCAGGAAGCAATGGCAACCTACTATGGGATAATCTTCTACTCAGTCATGTCTCTTTCCCAAGCGTGTATCACGTATGGCACTTAACTGACTGACTGAATCTAATAGTTGCAAACATAATTAAAACTTCTACTGGGCATAAAGTGGGGGATCAGTTTTCTATTGTTATGAAGTGATAAACTGATGCCCCACTAATTATACTTAATATAATAATGTAATATAATCTATCTCTTCTCACTGCAGCTATGAGTTAAATGGCAGGACAGATTGGGTTCTATAGCCCTGACTGGCAACCAGTCTACCACAGAAAGCAATGGCAACCTACTGTCGGATAATCTTCTGCCCAGTCAGTCATGCCTCTTTCGAGACATGATCACCCAAAGTGTATGGACTGTTGTTCTTATCTTTGTTGCCATATTCACATTATTTCTTTCTTTTTTTGTTCACTACTGTTGTTATCTGGTATTGAACTCACAACTCTTTAGGTCAAGTCACTGGATCCAATGAATTCTTTTATCTACTGGGCCATGTGTCTTGGTTACAACAGTAGTGAATAAAAAAAAAGAGTTGGGTTAAATAGAGATAAATGAGTCAATTAGAAGAGGCATGACTTATGGAACCAGAACAATCTACTCCAGTGATCTTTTGATCTTTTGAAGAGTTCATTTCAAAATATCAATCAATTGAAGAAGTTTAGAGCATACAATGGCTGAAATGTTGTGAATATCGTAACAAAGATGAGGACAAAAATCCGAACAATGTAAATAGTGCCATGGTGGTGTGAAACATAAACGTGTTCATTATGTCATTGCTTTCTCTCGGAGTTACGTGTCATATCCATTTTAGTTGTTGCTGTTGTTGAAAGCTGTCAAGTGATGTGGTTTTTGTTATTTGGTATAGTTCCTTATTTGTAATTCTGTCCATAAGTTTCAAAGAAGGTTATGTTTAAACACTGGTTTTCATACAATCACCAAAGTTCAGCAATGTTGAATCTGGTCAGTAGATGAGCGACTGCACGGGAATTCAAAGTGCTGCAAACTTGGATGTGCAGGTGGTTTAATAGATAACAGCACATAATTGAAAATTTAGGGGTTGGGTTCAAATTCCAGTTGTTTTCATTATATTCACTCATGTACAAATAATCTTGGGAAAGGTATGAATCCACCTCTTCCACCAGCTATGGGTTAAGGTGACCACAACTGATGCAGTCAAACCGATTGACAATGCAATCGAAGCTGCATGTTTGCATATGAGCATGTGCGTTTTGGTGCAGTGGATATTGGCTTGGAAGGACAAATCGGAGAGCCGAGTTCGAATTCCAGTTGAATTCCTTGCATTCATTTACGCACAAATATCCTTGGGAAAGGTATTAATTCATCTCTTCCCTCCAGTTATGGATTAAATAACAGGATAGATTAGGTTCTATAGCCTTGGCTGGCAACCAATCTACCTCTGAAAGTAATGGCAAGCTACTGTGGGATAATCTTCTGCCCAGTCAGTCTTGTCTTTTTCGAGACATGATCGCCCAAAGCGTGTATCCCGTATGGCACTTAACTAAGACTTGTATCATTATTATCTCTAAAAACTAAAAGGAATTCTTACAATGTAAAAGTATTTTTTGAATTAAAATATTGATAGGCCTTAAAAAAATCTAAACTGAATGATGGTCCTCTGAAAGACCTACAAGTTTTGTTTTCTCAGTCATTTTTAATCATTGATGAGAGACACTAGTCATCAGTTATTAATACACATTCATTTTACATGGATATTGTGAAAAATAGCTTCACAGAAGAATAAATGGGAAAGAGGTTTCCTTTGTGCACAAATGTACCTTCCCAATGTGCTGTCTGTAACGTTGAGATCTTAGACATGGCCAATGGTATCTCAAGGGTTCAGGCAAAAGTGGAGTCAGTAAGTTCTTTAATAGAGTGTTAGAGAACTTGTTGACCCCATTTCAAAACGAAAATTGCAAAGAAGCACCAACATCAATGCATAAGAAGCTGCTGAGCTAAAAACAGACCCCAAGAATATTAGGATGGTCGAGAATGATGACCTGTGCCTTAAATTATATGCCAACTAGCAGTATAGCTTTAAAACTAATCCATGGTCCTGGTGCTCAGACTCTTTGGACGTTGGCACAAAAGACTAAAAAGCAATAGTTGTTTCCAGTTAAAGCGAAACCGTAGACTGAAAGAAAAATGAATGGATGTGAATGAAATTTTGATTTCCTGGTATCGATATCAAATAAGTTTTTTTCGTTGTAAACTGGATTTTGAAAGCTAAATAAGTCCTCTGAGTAAATGGTATCATGGCTGAGACTAAGAACTACAATTATACCTACTTAAAGCCAAACCCGAAGCAAAAACTAAAATAAAGGGGCTGAAAAACTGATTTTGATCAGAACCGGTAGAATATCGGGGTATCAATTTCCAATATCAGAGTCAAATAAGTCATCCAAGGATAGAACTGCAATCTTGAAACTTCTGAATATCGTTTCTTATGTCTTTGTCTATGAGTGTATGAAATTTGATTAAAATCGGACCACTCCTTCTATAACCCGATTTTTTTCGATTATTGATTTTCGATGTTTATCAGGGGTACCTCGACACACAAAACCTAGCTAAGAACACTCGTAGACGCTTATAGTACAACTGTGTAAATTTTCAAGAAAATCGGTTTAGCCGTTTCGGAATCTATAGGTAACAGAAAAACACACACACACACACACAAAGTTCCATTTATAAATAAGTTTAGATTAGATTACATTAGATTTAGATATACCAAGACACTACCTCATGAAAGCCAAGAGGCTGAACTGATTTTATTTTTTATTGCTTATCAACCCTTTGCAACTTTTTTAAAGGCAGAAAATATTTTTAGATAGATAGTACTGGTACAAGTTCTACTAATTAACCCATATCTGGGGGAAGAACAAGTGGAATCATACCTTTCCAAAGAGTGAATTTAACTAACCTGACTGGAATTGGAACTTGGCTCTCTGATTTCCAATTCTGTTATTCCTTACATAAACGTTACACCCAAGCTTACGGCACCTGGTATTCCCAAACAGTCACCAATCTAGGTACTGACTCAGCTCAATGTTGAAATGGTGTTTCAACTTAATATTCGTCATAGGTCTCCCTGAGGCTGAGCAGAAGCAAGAAAGTGCACAGCTTTTTTTTTTTTTTTTTTTTATAATCATGTCACCCCAAGTAAGGCATTTTACTGCCACTATTGTGCAGGGGGTTACATAAGAGGAATGTTGAGGAGTGAGAGGTTGCAGGGGGTGTCAGGAAGAGAGTAGGAGAGGTAAGAGATTACTGATGAGTGGGGTGGATGTACAAAAGCATGAGAGAGAGGATGTAAGTTAGTGAGACAGGAGATGACTATGTCGGTGAGAAAGCGACTGTATCGTAGCTGCCAAGTCGGGATCGATCACATTACAGATTCTCTGTTGGATTCGGTCGAGGACATCTAAGTTGATAGCAGGGGCACTAGACCAGATACGGCAGCAATACTCAATGCATGGGTGGATGGTAGGCTTGTATATGTGCAGGATTGTTTGGGATGGGAAAAACTTCCTAGCCCTTCGCAGAGAACCGACTTTCTTAGCAGCGGATTTAGCTATGGATTCTATATAGTCACTTCACTTGAGCTCTAGTGTGAGAGTTAACCCGAGGAGGCGCAGTGTTTCGACTTCAGGGAGAGAAGCTAGTTTTAAAATCTTCACAGTAGATGTTTTTTTTTAACTGCTAAAATAGCTTTCAGAGTCAACACTTACCTTCAGGACTAATAATCCATCCCATGTCACAGTCTTGGGTGTTATATGCCTCTGAGGTGGGGAAAAAATGCCTTTATTCTATTACAAGCTGGCGGGGGAAAAAGAGTATGTGCCAATGCCTGATAAAAGATCCCATGCTTTACTATTACTCAAGGCCAGCTTACCCCCGCTATGCAAAATGTCAGACATAAGATGGAGCCACACAGCCAAGTATGTTCAGAAGTGCTGCAAAGCTAATTTTACTGATTTCTAGCCAGTATAAGGCCTCCTTTTATTCTGAACTTGAATATGCTACACCACACACCCTGTGAAGCATTTTAAGGCAGGGTATCAATAAGACCTCCCATATTCAAAGCTGGACTAAGAAGTTTCATGGCTAAAAGTTGCACAAATTTTCAAGATTATGTTGAGGCTATAATTGAATATAATGGAAGCCATATTAAATAATTTGTTTTATATTATCAGTGTTAATGGAGTTTTGCATTTATAGCATAATAAGCAACGTTTTCTTTTTTCTTGAAAATCACAACAACTTTGCCAAATTTATTTTGCAATCAGGTATCCTTATTAACTCATATTTATTGCTTATCCCTATTCTTCTCTTCTCTTTTAAACAAAGAAAACACGTGCATACCACCGCTTGACGGACGATGTTCCTGTTGACGTGAAAGCAAGGAGACATATCGAACTGAAGGAAATTTTCCGAGAAATCGCCCTAGAATTAAACACTGAACAAATTGGACAAACACAGTTAGTTCTTGTAGAAGGGGTGAGTGAAATTTTGATTAAAAATTTTAAAAGCAGCATTTCAGGTTTTTCTTGGTAGTTACCATAGTGAACTGAAGAGATAGAGGTCTCCTTCTCTTTCTGAAATTAGAGAATAGTAAATGATACCTAGTATGATTTCTTCTCGGCTTAAAATACTTTTTTCAATAGATGCAACCTTTGACAGTAATTTGACACAACATTGTGTGTGTGTAATATATATATATATATATATATATATATATATATTGTTTAATACTTAGTTTTTGGTCACAATGGGGTTAGACCAGTGCACATTTGTATTAAAAAGTGTTCAATACAATTATATTGTAGAACTTTTGAATATTTTCCATTTGTAAACGAGTTATTACACGACCTAGGTTTCTACCATGAGTGGTGTCTTCTGGTGATTTTTAATAACTGATTGCAATATAATTCTCAATCAAACAGACAAATCAAAAATGATAATAGAAAACGAAAAATTACCTGGTTCAACCCACCATTTAATTTAGAGGTAAAGACCAAAATAGGACAAATATCTTTTAGATGTTAGATAGACACTTTCCAAAAGGATCAGAACTAAACAAAATCTTCAACAGAAACACAATCAAGCTAAGTTATAGTTGCACTAGTAACTTGGATAGTTTCATAAAAACACAAAACGCCAGAAACTTATATAGTAGTGTACAAAAGAAGATCACTAATAAAGAATGCAACTGCATGGACAAAAATAAATATCCACTTCAAGGACTTTACAATACAAAAGAAGTCATTTACAAGGCAAAAGTATATGACTTAAATGACCAAAATAAAATAGATTTGGGTTCAACCAAAGTGGTTCAATCACATCTACATTCAAAATAGAAAAAATTAAAAACTGTACAAAATTGGCCAGCCACGTGTGGAAATTAAAATCAAAATATGGAAAAGACCCAGACATAACGTGGAGTATAGTAAAAACAGCCAAGCCTTACAACGGTGGCAAAATATGTAGATTGTACCAGGAAGAAAAGTTAGAGATTATGCTATTCCCTAAACAAAAATGAACTATTGAATGAAAGAACGGAAATTATGACTAAGTGTAACCATACTAAAAAATACCTATTAGGTTCATACAACCATGGATAAAAACGCAATAATTTGTTTTAATTTTAAAAATTGCACGTTCAAACATTCCCTGCTACATGAGCTTTCAAAAAAAACACCGTTACGTGACTGTTCTTAAAAGAAAAACAGTAAGCAATAAAATAGTTATTAAAAATCGTCTGAAGACACCACTCATGGTAGAAATCAAGGTAGCATAATAACTTGTTTACAAACGGAAAATATATATATATATTAAAAAAAAGATGTATTTCATACTATGTTTTAGTATTTATTGCCAAGTGGATAATTTTAAATGAAAATAGAATGGTTCTTTTGTTATTATTACTTTAAAATTTTACAAGGCAAATGGCGACAATTTACCCAACGCACTATGTAGATTTATATATATATATATATATATATATATATATGTATATATACTACTGGCCATAATTATTAGGCTACCCCAGTTTTAAAAAAAATGATGTGTTTCATACTATTTTTAGTATTTATTGCCAAGTGGATAATTCTAAATGAAAATAGAATGGTTATTTTCTTGATATTGCACAATAACATGTGCATCAAATGAACTGTTTTGGTGTCCAGTTTTTGTGCTCTCTTCCCCATGCTAGTCTCTTCTTCTTATTGACTGGCCAAAGCAAAGGCTTCCTGACTGTCTTGTAAAATTTTGCAAAGTAATAATAACAAAAGAACCATTTTATTTTCATTTAGAATTATCCACTTGGCAATAAATACTAAAAATGGTACGAAATACATCATTTCTTTTAAAAAACTGAGGTGGCTGAATAATTACGGCCGGTAGTGTGTGGCAATTAACTGACTGACTGATAAATAACTAACATCCTATCTCAGTTTTTTTTGTCTTTCGCTTTTTTTATTTTAACTTTCATGTCACCTACAATTTACTCACATTGAAATTTTATTTATTTTTGTATCTAAGCATGAAAAAGTTAATCATGGGTACAAAATTAAACAATATGAGTGCTGGTCAAAATCCTAAGTTACTTGTAAAAAAGAAATCATGTAAACAAAAAAAATTGATGGTCTTAATTTATCCAACCCTGCATAAATATTTAAAAATTCACAATATTCCCTAACAATCAACTTAATGGGTGACTTTATATACAGTACATGTACTATGATTACAAAATTGAAAAAAGTTCCCAATTCGAAATTGTCTGGTCTCAAGGGTTTTCAGGTAAGATATTTTTTTACCTATCATAGTAATTGAACCTGGTTTGTTGCTTTTTATCCGACATCTGTTTGATCGTAAAATTTTGTCACGGTATCCATCAAATTTCATATTTTTTTTTGTTGTGTTTAAATTCTACAAATGAATTTCTTCCAGCCAAGCAAACGATCACCACTGGACCTTGCCGGTCGGAATGATGGCAACACTAAAGTGATTTTTCCAAAAACTGAGATTCCAGATTTCTTTAGTACGTCTAAGCACACAAGGGAAATCAAACCTGGCAACTATGTAGCAGTTCAGGTGAGTTTTTCTTCGCCCACCCCTCTTCCACACACACACACACACACACACACACTCACCTGAAATTCAAGTCAAGTCTTGATTAAAATAACATTTGATGTTTTTTTATTTAAAATGTTTGTGAAGATGATGCCAACATTGTTCTTCATTTTTGGATGCCTTGAAGCAGGGGTCGGCAACATTTTGCTAATTCATTCAGTGTATCAACAGGATACGTATTTTTATACAAGTCAAGGTCAATATACTTGTTCCACAATATATCTTATATAGTAATATATACAATAATATGTAAACCACATTAATAGAAATAAACCGTTTTTTAAGTTTTTATTATTAATGGGAGCCTTGCCCTTTCATAGTCTTAGCCAGTTGCTCAATATCAGCAATATACTTTCTTGCTTTGAGCTTTACACAATTTTCTAAATGTTCAGGTGCTAGGCAACTTTGTTGTGGACTTGAAACTGCTTTCATGTGAGAGAAAATTTGTTCACAGGAATAGATTGAACCAAAAGCCAAAAGAAGAGCAAAAGCAATTTTCTTCAACTGATAAAAGATAACGAGAAGGATGTCCAACAGTTAAGAAAAGCAGCAAACTTTTCTAAATTTTCATCTTCCAGAGACTTCATCAGTTCAACAGATCCTGCCATTAGAAATTGCTTGGTGCACAACATGTGCCACAGGTTACCAACCTGTCTTAGAGCTTGTAAATTCAGAGTGCAGGGGAGTTTGAGTTCCTGCCTTTTGCAAAAGACATTCCTTTCCATTAGAAGAACCAATTTAAAAATTAAAACCTTTTTTTTTCCCCTGTTATTAGTTTCTCAATCATTTATTGATTTTCAGAATGAAATCTGATCCCGTTCTCTAAAGAGTTAATCTTCACAGCCTCACCATTTCTAGTGGCAAAATCATATCTTAAATAAGAAAAGGCACATTGTAAATAATGGTTCATGCCTTTCCAGAAGTTACATCTACAGAACTTGAACTTACCAATTTAATCTTCCAAGGCATTATTTAAGAGACCTTAAGTTAAATAGTACGGGTAATCAGTTATAAATATTTGTCACATTAACTCTGAATTCCAAAAATATATTCACTTTGCCATTACCTTGAATAAATAATGGACCATTTTATTTGGATTTCAAGGAAAGATAGAAGAAAAAGATATATCAGAGACACAATTTTAAGGTAGCGGAAGAGAGTGACAAGAAAGGACTACAAATAAACTGCAAGAAAACCAAATACATAATCATCAGAAAAAAAGCAGCCCAAAATGCCAAATACAGGTGGGGGATACTAAAATTTAAATACCTGGGAAGTCTTCTAGCAGAAGATGGAAAGTGTGACATTGAGATCCGAAGGCGAATTGGCATGGCAAAGGACTCATTTCAAAAGTTGAGTAGAGTATTAAGAAATAGGAAAATTTCGCTAGAAACGAAAAAGAGAGTACTGGATTTTTATGTGATGTTGGTTCTTCAATATGGCAGTGAATGCTGGAAAATATCATCAAAGATGAAGGAAAAACTTGAAGCAAGTAAAATGTGGTTCTACAGAAGGATGTTGAGGATATCATGGATCAAGCATGTGAGCAATGATGAGGTTTTGGAAAGGATGGAAGTGAAAAGGGAATTAATACTGAGCATCAGGAAGAGATAGCTGAAGTTCCTGGGACATGCAATGAGGAAGGTGGGCTTGGAGAACCTGATACTAACAGGCCAGATAGAGCAAAAAAGAGACAGAGGAAAGCAGCGGATAATATATTTGAATGGCCTGATCAGGTGGATGACAGAACGAGGGTTCTGTGGAGTAACAAGAGAAAGCGTTCTAAGAGCCACCAGGGATAGGAAGACGTGGAAAGCCATGATCACCTATGTCCTGAAAGGACAAGGCACATAGAAGAAGAGGTAGTAATGCACTCATGCATTTGTCTGCTTCATTGAAATAGAAAACGTTGTCAATTTTTATCTTTTCATTTGTATCCTCTTAATTCTTTAAATACTGACATGCAATCATGCTTCTGATTTTATTAAATATCTATCAATACAATCAGGGAAATTCCATGTGTATTTTATAGCTGCCGATCTTGTAAGGAGCTTCTTTAGTCACTGAATCAAGAACTGATTTATCAGAAAATTCAAATACGAACACAGTGAAATTTCCATTTTTATTTTGCCCACCTAAACATTTATCTGTGAAAATGAAGTGTAATTCCATTCCTTCTGATCATTGATGTATGAAAATCTTGAATAACATTCTGGAAAATATCTGATTTGATTTTTACAGTCTGACAAACTTCTCCATGTTATTTAAAGCCAAAACATGTTTTTGGATTGTACATATTGAGATGGAAATCCTACTTCTTCCTCGCACATACTAACAGAAATGAAAATGAGGAAAAGGGGACAGTAACCCGAAACATTAGAACACAGAAAACCCCTCCCAGCAACAGATGGTTAGACCCATTTGAGGCAGAATTACTAGACCTAATTAAGAAAATTAAATTCAAAAAAGACAATAATCCCTTCCAAGAGAGGCTAAGTAAAGATATTAAAAAGATTAGAAACTCTAAGAAAATATGGGTGAAGGCAGATAAATCGAGAAACTTCTACTTGCTTAACCCCGAAAACTACCAGGAACTCCTCACAAAGAAAATTGGAAACAACTACAAACATGATAAACAAAACACAATTCAACAAATCAACGCAGACACAGCGAAATTCGCGGAAAAATATAATATTAAGGACAGGATAGGAAAAATAACAAAAAAAAAAAAAAAAATGCATACATCCTCCTAAAAGACCACAAGGCCAACTTCCCCAATAATCTGCAAACTAGACTAATAAACCCATCAAAAACGGAACTCGGAATCATATCTGGAAATATAGTAAGGAACATCACCATCCAACTACAAAGGAAATTCCAATACAACCTCTGGGAGAACTCCACTAACACAATCGAATGGTTCAGAGATATTAAGGATAAGAATAAGGCCACTTTCATCCAGTTCGACATCATCGAGTTCTATCCCTCCATCAACAGGAGCCTTTTGATGGAGAGTATAAGATTCGCAAAAGAACATATCGAAATAACACAGGAACAGATAGACATCATTATAGCGTGTAGAAAATCCATACTAAAGGATAAAGACACAACTTGGATAAAAAGTGGAGTAGATAACTTTGACGTCCCGATGGGAGGTTATGATTCAGCACAAATAGCAGACTTGATAGGGATCTACATAATTAACTCACTAGTTAAGATAATTAAACCAACGCAGATAGGATTATATCGGGATGATGGGCTGATTATAATACCTAATAGCAATGGCCCACTGGCATCTAAGATACAGAAATTAATAATCAAAGCAATGAACTCCCTAGGATTAAAGATAGATATCTCTGCGAACTTAAAAATAGTGAACTATCTAGATGTAACACTTAACCTAACGAACAACACCCATAAACCTTTCAACAAGAATAATCAAGCACCCACATACATTAACGTAAGTTCAAACCACCCAAAGTCGATAGTTAATCAAATCCCGAAGGCTGTTAACACTAGAATTAGCAAATTATCTTCCAATGAAAAAATATTCAAAGAAAATTGTAAGATTTACAATGAAGCACTAGAAAGAAGCGGCTTCAAACATAAACTTGAGTATAAGAATAGGAATATAACAAACGAGAAAAGCATAGCAGACAGAATTAGAAAAGTGGAAAAAGTAACAACCAGCAATAGTAATATGAGAAATGTAAACAACAATAATAATGAGGCAGATAGAGACATAGAAGGAAATAACCCAAAAACAAATAACTCGAGCGGAAACAAAGGGAAAAAGTATAATAGAAACAAACCTAGAAAAAGAAGAATAATCTGGTTCAACCCTCCCTTTTGCAAGCTCCTAAAAATAAACCTAGGAAAACACTTCATAAAATTATTAGATAAACACTTTATACCCAGCAACCCACTAAGTAAGATTTTCAACAGGATGACTGTAAAACTAAGTTACTCCTGTACAAATAATGTAGGAAAAATAATTAAGTCACATAACGAAAAAACATTAAGGAAACTTAACGAAAACAAACTACCTCCGACAACCCTATGCAACTGTAGAATAAAAGAAAGATGCCCAGTAAACGGGAAATGTAACATAGGAAATGTAGTATATAAAGCAACGATATTCCCTGAAGAGAATAAAAAAGAGGAAAAAATATATATAGGTATATCAGCCGGAAAATGGAAACAACGCCTATATTGCCACAGGCATTCCTTCAGCAACCCTTCCCTAAGAAACCAAACCGCCTTATCGAAACGATTTTGGGCACTGAAGGAGAAAGGAATGACCCCACAAATAAGATGGGAAATTATCAAGAGAGCATTCGCTACACCTAGTTTCAGAAATAGATGCAACTTATGCCTAGAGGAGAAGATCCAAATAATAGGACACGCAGACAAAGGCCAACTTTTGAACCAGAGATGCGAATTAATATACAAGTGCAGGCACAGAAACCGGTACAAACTACCATAATACGGAAAAAAGAAAAAACGGACTTACTACCACATGACCACAGAAACACCAGGGAAATACAAACCCCCTAAATTGCCCATCAGGACTCCGGAAAGTCGGAAGGGCACCCGGACTAAAATTAGAAACATTATAACTGTTATGAGGTCATGCAAGGGCCAAAATTGGTACCTAGACCCTAGGACGGGTTGTGAATTTGGATTGGATTTATTTTAATTTATTTTATTTTATTTTTATTTTAATTTTATTTGTACTTCTATTTTATTTTATTTTATTTTATTTTATTTGATTTTATTTGATTTAATTTATATTACGTAATTTATGTTGGTGAATTTATTTTATTTAAGTTATTTAATTTATTTTATTTTATTTTATTGATTTAAATTTGGATTCTTTATTATCTAAATTTTAATTCTATTCATTAATATGGTATTGTAATTGTCGATTATAAATTACTTTAAAATTTAGAAAGTTATATCTAAAGGAAAAACTTTCCAAAGAATTTAATTGAATTAATCTTAAATTTAATAAATTTAATTAATTTAATTGAATTTAATTTAATTTTATAGAAATATTCTTTTAGAGAAATATATTTTATGTAATATTTCGTAAATTAAATTTCGAGTTACCTTATAAATTATCTTCTAATAATATTTAATATATTAACATTAGCTTATAAAATTATATTATATTAAAATTAATTTACTTTCTAGCCTATATTCTTAATACACGTATTTCTCTTAAATTTTGATGATTCACTTGTAGGGTTATTATTAATTTAATTTAATTTTATTATTAATTTAATTTTATTTAAATTTAAATTAGGATCTATTAGATGGCAAGGAATGACTTATTAATATCAATTTAGCAAAAATTGGATGGACTAGGATTGACGCCCAGATAGTATAAATTGCAAAACTAATAAAATTACCTTTTTAGATGTGAAGTAAGATAAGATAAGAGAGCTGGAACTACTCAATTCAGCCATTGGAGTAACAATAAGGGAAACCGAGACAATATCTAAACTGGGTAAGAGCACAAAAAATTTTAGCCTACTACTATCATGGAGAGGTAATGGTGATAAAAAAGAAGTAAGAAATGAAAGATCATAGAAAGGCTCTAACATGAGTGTCACCAGAATTAGGTTATTGCCATAAGTGGAAAACGGGGACTGAAGCTGTTATTAATATTATTATGAAGATTGTTATTAATATTATTATGAAGATTATTATTATTATCATTAGTAGGAAAAATAATATTATTATTATGATTATTATCATTAGTGGCAAAGAGGCATCCTTGTAATATTGGGGACGAATTACTAGTGAGATTAGTAGGTGAAATATCAGTAGGTCTAGGATGGGTACTGAATTTAAACAATATCGTCAAACAAGTTTAACTGCGAACTAACACAAATGGGACAACCTGAGAATTTAGTAGGATCTAACGTAAGGGAGGAATAAAACCTAAGTTAATTGATCCGGTTTACTTGAACCAGATGGATTTAGTGCATACAAAGAAGGGGAAGCCTCAATAACATAACATAGTTGGATACTGAAACAGTAATAAGAAACGGATAGCACAGATAACTGACGGAACTAACGAAGCTGATTGAAACAACGAGCTGAGGAATGACCCTCTATCTAATCAATAGGAATGGGTATACGGAAACCAAATAAAGAAAAATTAAATAAAGAAAGATTGAGAATATGTAGGTTTAGAAGGAGAGGTTGAAACTACCTAAATGGGCGAAAGAAAGAAAATCGAAAGTGGAAGGGAGTGGATAGAAGTAGACACCAAGTCTGAAAAATGGTCTCTAGTGAAGACAGATAAGAGGAGGTGCGAAAATTAGCATACTAGTGGGATAAGATGGGAAGAACGGGGGGGGGGGAGTAAATAAATAAATAAATAAATATTAATAAAACAGGAAAGTTAGCAGGAGTGGTAGTAGGAAATAAGATAGGACTACTGGTAACCAACGACACCTATCGGAATGGAAGGTCAAGGAATGTAGAAATAACATGGATATAATCTAGTCTTGCAACAAATAGAATGGAATTATCTTATCAACAATTGAGTAAAGAAAAGAAATAATAGCCTTAACTTAATCTAATTAAACGTAATTTTAGGCTTAACTTATCACAGATCTAGGAAAATAAAAATAAAAAATTTTGGCTTAGAAATTTGAATTATGATTTGATGTATGAAATATAAAATTTGAATTATGATTTGATGTATGAAATATAAAATTTGAATTATGATTTGATGTATAAATTTGCTGGTGACATTAGTCACGTGTTGTTTTGTTTGTATTAAACTTCTCCTCCCACTATATCCCGACAAATGGAAACGGAAATACTTATTATAGTGGGCTATCCTATGTTGCCTCCCCCTCCGCCTGGCCTTGACTGAACTTTCATTCTGTAGTAATACGACATGAAACAAGTAGAATAGGGCCTTCCGTCTGATGAAGTCGGTGATTGTTGGCAACAACAATTATTGACTGAAATAAATTTATTACGGAAATATGACCGGTGTTTAAAGTTTTTCTTAAAAGAAAACAGAGAATATATATATATATATATATATATATATGTAATTTTTTGAGTGAATATTGTATTAACAATTTTAAGATGATATTTTTTGTATACAAGTCCAGCTATTTAACCCATACTTGGGAGGAATAAAATGTGGATTCATACCTTTTCCAAGTGTATTTGAACCCAATTAAAATTTGAACTCAGAGAGCTGAGTTCTCATTCTAAGATGTTATCCAGTACACCACCAACACCTAGCAGTCAGTTACTCCCCTAAGTATTGACTAAGTTTGACATTGCTTAACCTCAATGATTGAACAAGAATGAGTGTTTCACTGTGAAATGACCCTTTAGCTGGGAAAATATCTAAATTCCACCCATATTCTTGAGAAAGAAGAAGTGATTTACTGTTTTTTTCTGCAGTTTTAAATTCTATTTTCCTTCTCTCAGACTAGCTGCCACTCAAGGCTAGAGTGCCCAGTCTACCCTGCAAGAAGAAGAGATGCTTTCTGCTTTTTCCCAACAGCATTAGTTCAAAAGTAAACACTACTGACTAGATTTGAATTTGAACTCAGCTCGCCATTTCCACATCAATATCAGCAATGGACAGATAATAACACAAAAGAATCTGTGTTGATCATGAATGTCTCCTCCGTCCTGAAGGACCATGGCATTAAAACAAAAAAAATTTTTTTTTTCTTGCAAATCTCATTGATGTTGCTGAGATTTTTAGATTTACCAAAAAAAAAAATTTTCAGTGTAAATATGAGGAACGATCATGTGGAATTGTGGTTTTTCAATACTATCATTTTTATTGGTCTGTGATTGTTTTATGTTCAGCTAGTGCAGAAATACATTTTAAGCCCATGTCCTTGTGCCAGAAAGAGAAATTGATTGTATATTGAGTGGCCTAATCTAAAATTTACATTTGCATGTAATTTTTTAATTTAGATTCAGGATGTAGGTGATCATGGCCTTCCACGTCTTCCTAATCCTTGTCGCTCATAAAACCTCTTCTCCTGTTATCCCACCCAATTCCCGCTCAAGTCTATCAAGTATGTTATTCATTGCTTTCCCTTGTCTCTCTTCCCCTCTCTCCATCCTGTTAGCATCAGATTCTCCTAGCCCTCCTTCCTCATTACATGCCCCCAAAACTTCAACTGTCTTTTCCTGATGTTAAGTATCAGTTTCTTTCTTATGTCCATCCTTTCCAAAATCTCGTCATTGCTCACGTGTTCCGTCCATGATATTCACAGCAACCTTTTGTAGAACTACATTTCGGTTGCTTCAAGTCTTTCCTTCATCTTTGATGATATTGTCCAGCATTCACTGCCATATTGAAAAACTGACAACACATAGCAATCCAGCATTCTCTTCTTTGTTTCTAGTGAAATTTTCCTGTTTCATAATACTCTTCTCAGCTCCTGGAATGCATCCTTGTGCTTTTGGTTCTCAGTAATATAAATGCATAGAAACTGCTGTGACCACAAAGTGAGGGGTCAGTTTATATATTGATTGTAATATTAAACTGATCCCCCACTTTATATCCAGTATGCTTCTGTAGAACTACATTTCGGTTGCTTCAATTCTTTCCTTCATCTTTGGTGATATTGTCCTGCATTCACTGACATATTGAAGGACGGACAGCACATAGCAATCCAGTACTCTCTTCCTTGTTTCTAGCGAAATTTACTTTTCTCTGAATATTCTACTTAGTTTCTGGAATGCATCTTTGGCCATGTCAATTTGCCTTCAGATCTCCATATAACACGTTCTGTTCTATTATTCTCTAAAAGCAATTAAATTTTAATAAAATTCACATATTTAGATTCAGTGGAACCTGTTTTTAAAGGTCAGAATTTTCACAATGATATTTTGGCCACACATTTAAATGCTTTAGCTTTGAAAGAACCTTATGAATTAATTTGGATTCATGATATTTCTTTATTTTTCAGGTGACTGGTTGTTCATCGCAGGTGTTAAAGGCAGTTCCTCTTTACCACACAACAGTGAAAGATTTTCATTCATTTCTCGGATAAAGTCAATTACAATTTGTTTCTTAATGAAAATGAAATATTTTCCAAATATATTCACTTGTTTACTTTTCAATTTGTTTTTTTTTTTTTTTTTTTCATGCTGCTCTCCCAAATATAAACTCAATATCATTTTTAGGAAGAGAAATGAGATATTAAGAATCTAAATGTCTTGAGATTTGGTTGTCATCCCTTTGCCCAGAAAGGTCGGAATTAACCAGATTTTTTTTCATCGATACAATATTTAATATGCAGCCAAAAAGTCAAATTACCAACTAAGTAGGTTTTTTTTTGGGGGGGGGGGGGGTTGTTTTTTTTTCCCTTATTAGATTAAATTAAATTAAGATGAAGCCGAAGGTCAAGAAAGAAAAAATAATTCTAATGTGTATTTTACATAATTTGATTATCAGTCATTGACATCCTTAGAAGTTTTTATTACTTCAATTTGTCCGACATTCTCAGAGAGTGTGTGTGTGTGTCCATTTCTAGACATCTACAACAACATTCCTGTCTAAATTCACAATATAAAAAATAATGATCGATAATACAACTACAATCTCCAGGAGTTTAAATGTAAGGTCAATAGACACCTCCTAACACATTAACCTGCTCCCATTCTATCAAGCACTCTTCCCAACCCTCATCCTCGCTATCCTTATTCATCTGTCACCTTCCTCCTGACATTCCCTATGTCTAACCACTCCTTCTTTTTACCTTCCCCTATGTAGCCCCATGCGCAATAGTGGCAGTGGAATGCCTTGCTTGGGGTGAGATGATTAAAAAAAAACAACTATCCTAAACCAAGAAAACAACAAAAGCAAACTACAGATTTTCGAGGTAATATTCATTAAAACACTTAAGCCGTCAATTAATAGAATCAGCTATGAATACTGTAGTAATATTGCAACCAGATGCACAATAACTACAAACAGGATGAAAAAAATAATATAAGATGGTCTCGGAAAGAGACTGAAAGTACTGGGTACCTTGAGAAATTAATGTTTATAACATCTGTCGACGTTACAGCTCATTTGACATCTTTCCAATTGTAATATGTGAAAGATTATCTGTGAGTATGAACAGATTTTATTAAAAATAAGCAGACATAATGTTTGCAATTTATTTAATCTGACATGTTTAAAAGAAAATTTGCTGCCTAAATATATATATATTGTTAAATATAAGAGACAATGAATGTCTTATGTTTAATCATGAGTCGTTCTAAACGTCATATTTTGGCTTTAATTTCAGTTGAAAATAAAGACAAAAATTCTCCAACATTTGGATAGTTTTTTATTAATTTGCTTCTAAGCTTTCGGCTCACATGAGCCATCTTCAGAGAGGTTATTTAGACGGTAATACAATAACAGCCACCATCACTGATGATTTTATTTTGTGTTGACATAAAACTCTGCTAGGCAAGTGCAATAGTTACCAAAAATAACAAACGCAGTTCTCAAATTTGCAATGTGGTTCTATGACGTCGCACCACGTGATAGCGCAAAATGACAACAAAACCATGTATTCAAATGCAATGTAACATGTTATGTCTGGATATTGCTGCCTCGATACACTATATATATATATATATATATATATATATAAAAATCATGCGGTGTAGTTATAGAAGAATCCAAAGATTCATGTAAAATCTTCTGTACAATAAAGACGGAAGCTGAAGAATGTTCACCTGAAATAGGCCTAAACTTCCGCTTAACCATGGAATAATGTGTCTGTTTTAATTTTTACATATATATATATATTTTCATTCCTCACTCTTCAGATTGGTTTCTTGCCAAAAGAAACCAGCCTTTCAGCCAAACCAGTTCTTTAATCATGATGTGTCACTCTTGGATAACGCTTTTTCTATACACACACACACACAGAGTCATGGTTGATTAACATTCAATGGTAACAGGTTGAATGCCATACCAGACTGAATATTCAAGAAACCTTAGAGAAAAACATGCACTCTTTTTTTTTCTCCCATAAGATTTCGCAAATATTTAGTCTTGCGAACGAAAATATACTGTTTAATAAATAAACACTGTCTACTCAAATACGAGTATGCACTAAAGAATAATGTTTAAGTCATAAAGATCTGTCAGATTAATAAAGAAATAGATAGATAGATAGAGAAAAGAGATAGATATGAACAGACTTAGATAATGAAAAGAGATAGAGAGAAGAAAGAAAACTGAACACATAATTAAATGGTTATAAATTCTGAATTTATTTCAGCAGTTGTAAAAATTACAAACTGCTTCTTTAAACAAAAACATTTTGTAATTTCTTACAACTAACGAAATAAATTCTGATTTAATTATATGTTGAGTTTTTGTCTCTATATATCATATTGCTGTGGATAATATCCATTGAGCTGTCTATTTTTATCTATTTAATTAGATAAAGTTTTTGGGATTATCCTCTGTTTTTACAGGTTTGTCATTATTTCATCTCTCTCTCTCTCTCTCTCTATATATATATATATATATATATATATATATACACACACCCTGACGAGTGGGTGTAGAAATTGCTGAAGGATCCATCTACAAAATTCGAAGACTGAAGTTAACATCAACCAACAAAGTGATAAATTTTTATTTTTCTTACATGCGGAAAAGTATTTTCTATTCTAGATGAGTGTAAAAACTGTCCAAATGTTTTACACACCTTGATGTCAAAGAAAGAAAATACTTATATATATATATATATATGCAAGAAAAATTTAATTAGCCTTAATCACAGTGCATTGTCAGTCATCTTCATTGATGAGACAATAGAGAGAGAGTGTGTGTGTGTGTGTGTGTATGTATATATATATATATATATATATATATAGCTTCAGTTTATCAATTTTATTCAAAATATTAAAATTAGATTACCAAAATCAGAAAGGACTCAACTTAAGATACCCCCACCAAAAAAATCAAACAAAAATTTACATAAAGTTCAATAATTAAAAAAAAAAAAAAAAAAAAAAAAGTCATTATCATAAAAAATAAGTTTATTTCTATTCTTTGTCTTTTTTTAGCAAGACACTTTTGTCAATTGGTTTAATGATTGTCCCAGATTTTATGGTCACTTTTGGCTGGGTTAGTTTGTTAACTGCAATCTGGGCGTTCCATTCTTTGCCAACCGGTGCCCTTATGCTCCGAGCAAAGCTTTTAGCATCTGTGAAGGGGAAGGGAACTTCTTTCACCTAAAAAGAGAAACAAAAATTTGATTATTAGCACAAATACTTTTCGGCTTTGATATTCACTAAGCTTAGAGTACAATGTATCACACCATGATACATTGGTTAACAAGCCTGTCTGTTGTACTACTGCAGTGTGTCTGATTATAAGCCAATAATCCAAATTTCTGTATCCTCATTTACACTATCCTCATCTTTGTTGCCATTTTTATTTTTAATCATTTCACCCCAAGCACTGATGTGAGGGGGGGGTACATAAGAGAGTTAAAGTTTTAAACAGGAAGAGAGTGAAGACAAAGACGAACCAGCTACAGGAGGTGAAAGAGCAAGAGAAGGATGTGAAGACAGTTGCGAAGGTAGAGAAGAAGGAAAAGAACAAGATACGTGGGGTGATGTAGAAAGAGCTGCAGTTAAGTGGATAAGAGATGGGAATTGACTTTGCATTTAAATTCCTGGAGGTTAATAGCTGTCAAGAGAGCAGGTATATGGAAGGGAGTTCCACAGGCAAGAAGTGCGAGAAAAGAAGCTGCTAGAATAGAATTGTCGCTTACATTTGGTTGATCTAACTATAACATATTCACACATTTTGACTGTCGTACACTCTAGTCTTCTTCCTCAAGGACGCATGCCCTAGTGGATAAAAGGATTGGCTGGATCAAAAGAGTCTGACCAAAGAGTTACGAGTTTAATACCTGGCTACTGCAGAGGTAAAAAAAAAAACTTAAATAATTGAGTTAAAGGGAATTAACTGATTCTGAGGCATGACTTATGGAACTAGAACAAGCTACTCCAGGGTTCAGTTTGAAATTAAAATCCCCTGAAGAAGACCAGAATGTACAATGACCTGTTGTGAATATGGCAACAAAGATGAGGACTACAGTCTGAACAATGTAAAAAGTGTAAATAATTACAATACCTCATCTCTGAAATATAGACAGATATTGAAGGTGAATATGGCAACAAAGATGAGGACAACAGTCCGAACAATGTAAAAAGCGTAAATAATTACAATACAATACCTCATCTCAGAAACATAGACAGATATTGAAAATGAATATGGCAACAAAGATGAGGACAACAGTCCAAACAATGTAAATAATGACAATACCTCATCTCTGAAATATAGACAAATATTGAAGGATCAGTATGGATCTGACATATGAAAAATCTAAATGTTTAATTAAAATATTTTTCAACTCAGTCATGTGTTCCCTTAAAAGCAGGAAAATATAAAACAAAGATCCAAGGCTGCAAAGGAGAAAATTCAATTTAGAGGTTCTTCTTACCTGGTATGCTGAAATGACCTTGTCTTTTTTCTCGTTCATGATGACATGGCCCAAGCGGTCATCTCTACGTCTTTTACGGTAGGCTTTAATGGTGAACCTGGAAGTAATGTTGGTTATAATGAAAATTTCATTACATTTGGCAGCACAAAACAAATCAGAAGCACTGAATTTATTTTAGTAAGAATGAAAAGACTGACATCACCTTTTATATGATTTTACTTTCATGATGAAAATGAAAAGATTAATTTTAGTTATTTAAAGTTGAATGTGCATTATGGTACAGTGAATATCAGCTCAGAACGAGATAATTGAAGAGCCGAGTTCCAATTCTTCTTAAGAGTATTCATTTACACACGAATACTCTTAAGAAAAGTATTAATCTGTCTCCTCTTCAACTATGGATCAAATAAAAGGACAGAGGGTTCTATAGCCTTGGTTGACAACCAGTCTACTGCAGAAAGTAATGGCAACCTACTGTGGTAAAATCTTCTGCCGAGTCAGTCATGTTCCTTTCGAGACATGATCACCCAAGCGTGTGGCACTTAACCAAAAGCCATTTAAAATATATATTTTTTTTACACACAAATATTAATATTCACCAGGTCTACCACTGATATGCTAGCATTCATCAATGAATATATATATATATATATATAGTGTGTATTTAGGCAGCATTTTTTTCATGAATGCATGTTTCATTAAATAAAATAAATAGACAAAACTTTATATTATGTAAATTCTTTTCATATTCTCTGATAAGCTTAATAGCATTATAAATGAAAAAAGATTACAATACTGATACATAATTTTTTAACAATCCAATCTAAGCCATTTTCAAAGATGTCAAATTAAATGGAAGATTTCCAAGCAACAACAAACTCATGGATATAAGATGCTGGAAGCGAATGTCGTAAAACTTGACCAAGCAAGAGTGAAAACAAGAAATATTAAGTATTAATAATTCAATATTCTTAAATGCCTATAAATAATAACAGAAGCCATTTGTTTATTCCAATGGCTTCCTATACTTAATATTTCTTTACATTTACCAGGTTCTTGATAAGAACAATGAAGCTCGAGAACAATGTTGCTCAATATCTCAACAGCATTTGACAGGGTTTGGCTTTTGTGCAAACTTTAGAGCTACGGTATTTCTGGACGATTGTCTGATTTGATCCAATTGTTCCTACCAAATTATGAAATGGTTGATTTTGAACAGGCAAGTTTCCAGATCCTTTCATATGAATACAGGAGTCTCTCAAGGCCCCATCCGAGGTCCTATGCTTTTTCTGATATTCATTAGTGATATTCCTGCTGTAATCAGTTCCCAAGTAGGCATCTATGCAGATGACACCACAATTTACCCGTCTCAATAATTGAGCCCCCCACCCTTTTTTTTAAACAATCAGAACGCCTCAAGCAAGGCATTTTACTACCACTGTTTTGCAGGGGGTTACATAGGACGAAAGTTATGAGAAAGAGTGACAGGTTATAGGGGATTTCAGGAAGTGGGTAAGAGAAGGATGAGAATGGAGTGGACGGAGAAAGGAGCACGACAGCGAGGATGCAAGTTAGTGTGATAGGAGATGACTATTGGCTTTACATGTAAATTCTTGGAGATTGTAGCTGTCAGGGAAGTAATTAAACGAAAAGGAATTCTACAGGCAGGAAGTACGAGAAAAGAAGTTGCTGGAGTAGAATTTGCATTTACGTTTTATTGGTTTCACAGTAAAAGGGTTAACCTAGTTACTAATGTTATGGCTTAAAGCTATATCCTAGGTTCTACACTTTTTTTCAAAATGGAAATAAAAAATAAGAATAAATATAATATATTAGCTCTGTAATTTTAATTACATTGAGCTCTCCTCCTGTATCATTTTTTAATATTAAAAATTTTTAATATAGGATCAGGTTCTTGGGATTTACCTCCCTACTTTTCCGTTTTGGATTAAAGTATTATAATAAGATATATATATATATATATATATATATGTTAATACAGGTTTCATTGAATAATATAGACAAGTTCTGTCTATTTATTTTGTGTAAGATCCGTTCGTATGATCTGATTAGCTTGATAGTGTTGTCATGGAAAGACGACAAGAAATCACAATAATTGTTGATTTTTTTATCAGGTCTGAGCTTTCGCCTTACATAAGCCATTATCAAAGGAGGAACATTTAATGTTCAGTGAACATAGAACATTTAAATTATTATTAACAGAGTGGAATTATACAGAGAAAATTAGGCAGGTCCATTTTTTTGTGTCACACATGGCTGTAGGCTGAGAAGGAATGGTGGTGGTGGTGGTGGTGGTGGGTTTTTTGTTCAATTGAGTGTAAAGTGGCATGAGGGATTGGTCTGGGAACTGCTGCTACTATGGTGTAGGGGGTAAGTATAATAAATATGACCTCTCCCGTCGATTTTAGGCATTGAAGTATGTTAGTAGACGTGTTGAAATTTATTTTATTTAGGCTAGGTTTAAACTGTTTGATGTAGATAGCTTCTAGAATTTTAAGTTTTTGTTTATTATTTTCTTGTCTAAGTATATGCGTATTTTCAACAAGTGTTTTCCTAAGGAGTGTGTGTTGATAGCCGTGGTGTTTTAAATGTCGGAATCTGTTAGACTTTTCATTTAAGTGCAATGTAAGCCTCCGCGAAAGCGAGTTAGTAGTATGTCCAATGTAGGTATTATTTAGTTTGTTAGAGACACATTCTCGAAAGGGGCATTTGAATTTATACACTACATTGTTTTTTTGCAAATTGCTAACGGTGGGGGAGGAGTCATTGCGGACGACTGAGTTGGATGTTGTGGATTTAGCGTAATATATGATAAATTTAATTCTTTTGTTGGGGTCTGTCAGAGAGATATTAGTGTTTATGAGTTTTTTTAGGATATTTTCATCTAGTTGGTAGTTGGTGTGCATTTGGTTACGATATAAGAGAGTCATATGTTTGGGGTTGGTTGGGCTATTACCATGTGTTGTTTTTTTCATGTTCAGGTTTGTAAGGAAATGTTGTATTTGTTCATCAACTATGTAGTTAGGAAAATTATTGTTGATGAGTGTCTGTTTTATGTTTTTTAGTTCACTGTAGAAGATGTGTTTTGTAGACGAGTTGGTTTTTGCTCGACGTAGTAGATTTTTTATGATTGCTAATTTGTAATAGTGGGGGCATTCGCTAATATAATTAAGTGTGGAGGGATTTTTGTTGGTGGGTTTTTTATATGGTGAGATAGTGAACTTATTGCCATTAGTGTTGATTAGTATATCGAGGAAAGGAATTTTGTTGTCATTGCTGAGTTCATTTCTCGGCCTACAGCCATGTGCGACACAAAAAATAAAAAATCAACAATTATTGCGATTTCTTGTCATCTTTCTATGGCAACACTATCAAGCTAATCAGATCATACGAACGGATCTTACACAAAATAAATAGACAGAACTTGTCTATATTATTCAATGAAACCTGTATTAATGAAAAAATGCCGCCAAAATACACACAATAAATATATATATATATATATAGTGTATCGAGGCAACAGATAATTTTCTAAAGATATACTGCTAAATATAAGAGACAATGAATGTCTTATGTTTAATCATGAGCCGTTCTAAACATCGTATTTTGGCTTTAATTTCAGGTGAAAATAAAGACAAAAATTCTCCAACATTTGGATAGTTTTTTTATTAAGTTGGTTCTAAGCTTTCGGCTCACAGGAGCCATCTTCAGACAGGTTACAAGGACGTTAACACAAAAACATCCGCCTCAAAGACGATTGTATCTTGTGTTTACATAAAACTTTGCTAAGCAACGATAACAGTTACCAAATAGTAAACGCAGTTCGTAAATTTGTAATGCGGTTCTATGACGTCACACCGCGTGAGAGCTTGAAATGATAACACAACCATATATTTAAATGCAATGTAATGTGTTATGACCAGATTTAAACGTGATTTTATTAAGTGTGGGTTGTTTGGATTTAATGTAGATGGCCTCCAATATCTGAAGGTTTTTTTTTTACTGTATGTATGAGTGAGGATGACTGTATTGTAACCTCTCTGAAGATGGCTCATGTAAGCCGAAAGCTTAGAACCAACTCAATAAAAAACTATCCAAATGGAGAATTTTTGTCTTTATTTTCAACTGAAATTAAAGCCAAAATACGATGTTTAGAACGGCTCATGATTAAACATAGTAGACATTCATTGTCTCTTATATTTAACAGTATATGTTTTGAAAATATATATATATATATATATATATTTTTTTTTTTTTTTTTTTTTTTTTTTTTAATCGTATCACCCCGAGCAAGGCGGTAACACCACTGATGTGCAGGGGGCTACGTAATAGTGAAAAGATTGGAAAAGAGAAAGCCGGAAACCACATCCTAAACAGGGAACAAGGGATGGGCCTCTTCACCTGTTCAATAGATGTGGGTGGAATGTGAACCGGGCGATAGAGAGATCTATCTACTCCAATTGAAAAAAAAAAAAAAACAAAGTGAGAAGATTGGAAAAGAGAAAGCCAGAAACCACATCCTAAACAGGGAACAAGGGATGAGCCTCTTAACCTGTTCAATAGACGTAATACAAAGATTTGATTCATCGTTATGACAAAAAACATAAAATTAAATTAAATATATATATAGATATCTAATCTAAACTTATTTATAAATGGAACTTTGTCTCTGTGTGTGTGTGTGTGTGCGTCTGTGTGTGGTTCCGTTACCTATAGACTCCGAAACGCTGAACAAAGTTTCTTGAAAATTTACACAGTTGTACTATAAGCGTCTGCGAGTGTTCTTAGCTAGGTTTTGTGTCGAGGTACCCCCAATAAATACCAAAAATCGATAATCAAAAAAACTGGGTTATAGAACGAGTGGTTCGATTTTAATCAAATTTGATACACTCATAGACAAAGACATAAGAAACGATTTTTTTTTTTTTTTTTAATCATATCACCCCAAGCAAGGCGGTAAAGCCACTGATGTGCAGGGGGCTACATAGGAGTGAAAGGATAGGAAAAGAGAAAGCCAGAAACCACATCCTAAACAGGGAACAAGGGATGAGCCTTTTCACCTGTTCAATATATTCAGAAGTTTCAAGATTGCAGTTCTCACAATAGTGCAAAAAATAGATTATATATATATATATATATATATATATATATATATATATAAGCTTTCATTACACCCGAGTAACGCCGGGCTATACTGCTAGTATATATATATATATATATATATATTTATTGGAGTAGATAGATCTGTCTATCACCCGGTTCACACTCCACCCACGTCTATTGAACAGGTTAAGAGGCTCATCCCTTGTTCCCTGTTTAGGATGTGCTTTCCGGCTTTCTCTTTTCCAATCTTCTCACTATTACGTAGCCCCCTGCACATCAGTGGCATTACCGCCTTGCTCAGGGTGATACGATTAAAAAAACAACAAATCTAACCAAGAGTGGTTGGATTGGCAGATTTTACAAGTCAATAATTCTTTCTGCTTGAATTTCTGGGGGTGAGGAATTATTATTTACTCTCCGATTATTATCCTCATCTTTTTTGTTATCACATTTTAGTTGTTGGGCTCTTCAACTTTTCAGATGCTTCTCGTTTGGTTCACACGCCTCCCAAGTTTTTTGAGCAGGAGTCGAAGTTTATCCCTTGTTTCTTGTTGAAAATTGGGCTTACACTTCCTTCTAAAGTTTACTTCAACTCTACATGACTAATCTCTCTGCTTGGAACTTCATTCGCTAATTAAAGCTTGACCATTTCAAGCTTAGAATTAGCTGTCAATCTTTCTTGTTATCTTTTCAACGCCAATACAACTGTGACACTATCTCACGCGGTGATGCTTTCCCTTCTCCCACAGGGATACTTTCCATTGGTTGGTTTAAAACAACAGAGAGAGAAATTGATATTGGTGATATTATTAATGTTTTATTGCGTCATGCGATGTGAGCTTAGGAAAAAAAACTAATTTTAGTACCATCAAGTGCTTCTAAAAACACGGGAGCATAAAATTTGATTATTTTGGGAAAATAATCATTTCTCGTCTTTCATGATTGTATAAATTTCAAATCTTTTCATGTTCATATAGATTTCCCTTAGATTTGAAATGTTGATTCCACTAATCTGAAAACACGTAGACAAAACAAGTGTCAGAGTGATTTGATAAGGTCACCCGAGGGCCAAGGCCGCTGTTTAGCCCAACAGTGAGTTGGCATGATTTCATTGGTTGAGCTAAGACATCCGCAAATCGAATGGGCAGAGACCGATTTTCATTGGCTGAAGGCTGTGAGCTGGCCGGATCCCCAGAGAGGATCGAAATTGGTTATAAAAATAGATGCTCGACACAAAAAGTTCAGTTGGAGAGTGAGTTAGCTCAGATTTCGGGCAGAGCGCCACCACCGTCAGTACCCCCACACACTCCGCCAGTGGCCGCTCTGATTCGTCAGATTCTGTCAAGAACCCAAAAGAACTTTGCTGTTTTAGAAGTACATTTCAACGCTAACGAAACTTAGATTAAACATTTCATTTAACAATTGGAAGCTATGATGCTTTTGGCAAACTTTCTCTCTCCGTTGTAAAAATCATTTTCGACGATTGTATATCATTTTCGACAACTGCATTCTTGGGAAAAGAAAGACATTGTTTTTTCTTTATATAAAGACATTCTACGTGGCTCTCCAGGCGTGTTCGACTTGTTCATTTATTTTATTAATTTTTTTTTTGGTGCCATGTTTTTTTTCAAACCACAAGTGTACACCAGTGTCCGGACTGGCTAAAAGGGACGACTATTAAGATTACAAGATGAAACCTCTGGGATCTAATCACAACGTGGGACAGTGCCAGTTGTTGCAAAAGACATCCTGTAACCCAGCTTTTGTGGCAACGTCATCAGACGGGATCGTCCCGACCAGCGACAGCAACCAAACCAACTGTACAACTGGGTGGCAGTGTCACAACAGGGATCATCATGACCACTGGTGAGGACGAGCGTCACACTAGACAGACGGCCAGCCCGGCTTGAGGTTGCTGTCCACCCCGGTGCAGAGTATCACACAACTCCAAACAACAACAACACTCTACTTTGGGTAGTTCTTGGGCCTTGTAATGGGTGAACATTAGTAAATAATGAGTACTCCTCATCATAGAAATTCAGATAGAAAGCATTTATTTAGTTGTTTTTTATTTAATTTGGTAATTTAATTTAATTTCAGAATTATCAGAGTTAACTTAAGCGGTTCAAAAAAAATACTTTTGATGAGATCTGATCTCTTATAACTTGATAGTTAGGGAGACAATGCAAAGAAAAAACTAAAAAAACAACTTGCCTTTTCCTTTTCCTTTTCGAGACAGTCAAGCCATTTCCACACCATGAACCCCATCCAGGGCGGACAAGATCAAGATCTACGGGATTTTCAGCATCTACAGTTTTTCTTTTCTCTTCTGAAAAAGCTTGCACAACATCGTCATCGGCAAAAGCCTGACTTAAAGCCACTTGGTCATTCTTCTCACGATCATTGTCCTCATCTTCTGATTCTTCGTTCACCAAAAGCATTGGCATGTTGATAGAAATGTTGTTACCAGCAGACAGCACTTGACTAGCATCAACACAAGAAGATTTCTTTTCGGGCACTGCTGGTGCTTCCACTTTCTCCCTTCCTGGCATTGGTTCTCGCAGACTTGTCGGCATCACTTCTTCTGTGATCAGTTCAACATTATCAACCTCTTCAAGAGGTTCTTGCTGTTTTTTTACCGTTATTGTTTTGGAATTGACTTGGATCCGAACAGGTGCCTTCGTTGCTGCATTTTTTTTACTCATCCAAGAATTACTAGAATTGGTCACGGTTTTTACGGGTCTTTCTTCTTCACTGCTGTCACTTTCATCGCTACTTTCTTCAGAAAATGCCACAGGCTTTTTGGTCAGTTCCTTGTTCTTGCTGACCATTTCTGCAATTCTGTCTCGTGTCTGAAAGAAGAAAATAAATTGTCAATTTATTATTATTCAATTCCCTCATCCCTTTTTAGCATTTCGTCTCTTTAGACAACCAACCTAGTCACTAAGATTTTGGTTGGTTGTTTTGTTTTTATGGCATATCTCATCCCTTGTTCCCTGTTTAGGATGTGGTTTCTGGCTTTCTCTTTTCCAATCTCTTTCCCATTTTTTTTTTTTCAATTGGAGTAGATGGACTAAACTATCGCCCGGTTCACACTCCACCCACGTCTATTGAATAGGTTAAGAGGCTCATCCCTTGTTCCCTGTTTAGGACGTGGTTTCCGGCTTTCTCTTTTCCAATCTTTTCACTCTTACGTAACCCCCTGTGCATCAGTGGTGTTACCGCCTTGCTCGGGGTGATATGATTAAAAAAAAAAACAAATATCAACCTCGGCGGGTCATTTATTGCCAACTAAATTTTTATTTATTTATTGCTGGTAATACCTTTTTCTTTCAACAATTTATTGTTGTTTTTATATAAGTTTTGTGTCTAGTAATACTTTTTTCTTTTCAAATATCAAGATTCATTGGGATTTGTTTTTTTAAGGGCAGTGTCCCCAAGTGCTACCCTGTTATTTAACCCATAACTGGAGGGAAGGGACAGATTAATACCTTTCCCAAGGTACCAGTGCTTAAGTGAATGCAGGGTATTCAACTGGAATTCGAACGCGGCTCACCGATTTCTCTTTCCGAGCCAATATCCACTGCACCACAACGCACAGCCGTCACTAAATGCTTACAGCACTTGGTATTCCCAAGCGGTCACCCATCTAAGTACTGACCAGGCTCGTTTCTTAACTTCGGTGATCGAGCGAGAACCGGTGTATTCGACATGATATGGCTGTAAGCCCTAGTCACTAAAAGGCAGCAACCCTAATATAAAATTTTTGAACTCAGAATAGAACGGATATGCCTCTCGAACACGGGTGTCCCTCTAGGCTCTATTCTAGGTATTACGCTTTTCCTGATCTTCATTAACGATCTTCCCAACATAATAAGATCCCAAGCAGGCATATATGCTGACAACACTACGGTTTACTCTTGCCATGATCAAAAATCTGCCAAGGCTGACAAAGCAAACCTCGCTGCCAAGCTTGAAAAGGACCTCCAATCCGTGGTGGACTTGGTGGAGTAAAAAAAGGCTTGTGAATTTTAATGCTTCCAAAACGAAGCTGCTATCTATTAACCATCACAGACAATTGCTCCTACCCCCCATTAGCATGGATCAGGTTAGTCTTCCTAAAAGCAAAATACTGTGCCTCCTCGGGCCAACTCTCACAACAGATCTCAAGTAGAATGACTACATAGAATCCATAGCTAAATCTGCGGCTAAGAAAGTCAGTTCTCTGTGTAGGGCAAGGAAGTTTTTCCCGTCTAAAACTATCCTGCACATATATAAATCTACCATCTGCCTGTTCATTGAATACTGCTGCCATATCTGTTCGGGTACCCCTGCTATCCACTTAGGAGTCTTGACAAAATCCAACAGAGAATCTGTAATGTGATCGATCCCGACTTGGAAGCTCAGATACAGTCACTTTCTCACCCGCACAATGTGACATCCCTGTGTCTCTTCTACAAATATTTTCATGGCTTCTGCTCCGATGAACTTAGCTCACTGGTGCCCCTCATATATGAATTTACTTGAGCCACAAGATTAACAACATTAGCAACTAGGTCAACCCTTTCACTATGAAACCAATAAAATGTAAATACAAATTCTACTCCAGCAACTTCTTTTCTCGCACTTCCCACCTGTGGAATTCCCTTCCATTTACTTGCTTCCCCGACAGCTACAATCTCCAAGAATTTAAATGTAAGGTCAATAGTCATCTCCTAACTCACTAACCTGCATCTTCTCTCTCATGCTTCTTTCTTTGTCCACTCCACTCTCATCAGTATTCTCATCCTTCTCTTACCCTCTTCCTGACACCCCCTATAACCTGTCACTCTTTCCCAAAAGTTTCCCCCCTTGTAACCCCCTGCAAAACAGCATGATTATTACAAAAATGCGGCATGATTATTACAAAAAAAAAAAAAATTTTTAAAGTACCCATCCCAATGTGTCCAATGTTAAAACAATACCATAGTCAAGTCCTCAAAGTTTATTCCATCGATTAGATAGTGGTTGATTGAGGAAGAATGTGGCACTGTTAACCCATTTTAACCCAGTGTCCTCAGGTTTTAGAACATTAATTTACAAATCACAAGAATTTTTCTTCCAATAGGGTAATATTTGGAAGGTAGTTTTATTGATCAATCAATATATCCTCACTACCTATATATAATAACAGTTTTATATAATGATTTATACCCATTATTTTTCACAGTTTTTTATGCTGTCCTCAATTGAGAACAGTGGGTTAAAATGGATTAAAGTTAAAAAAAAAAAAATATAATGGTGAGGACAGCTGATAGTTCAGATTTTTTAAAAAGACACTGGCAAGAAACACACAATTCTCTTAATCATAAAATAAAGCTAAGAATGTTTTTGTTTTAAATACGCTAATCAGAAAGACAAATCATCATGAAAACCTCAACCCAGAACATTGGGTGTTTAAGCATTGAGCAAAAAGAAAGAAAAAAACAGACTGTGATAGATAGATAGATAGATAGATAGATAGATAGATAGATAGATAGATAGATAAAAACAGACTGAGATAGATAGATAGATAAAAACAGACTGAGATAGATAGATAGATAAAAACAGACTGAGATAGATAGATAGATAAAAACAGACTGAGATAGATAGATAGATAGATAGATAGATAGATAGATAGATAGATAGATAAAAACAGACTGACATAGATAGATAGATAGATAGATAGAGAGATAGAGAGATAGATAGATAGATAAAAACAGACTGACATAGATAGATAGATAAAAACAGACTGAGATAGATAGATAAAAACAGACTGAGATAGATAGATAGAGAGATAGATAGATAAAAACAGACTGAGATAGATAGATATTGAGAGAGATAGATAGATAAAAACAGACTGAGATAGATAGATAGAGAGAGATAGATAGATAAAAACAGACTGAGATAGATAGATAGATAGATAGATAGATAAAAACAGACTGAGATAGATAGATAGATATGAACAAACTGAGATAGATAGATAGATATGAACAAACTGAGATAGATAGATAGATATGAACAAACTGAGATAGATAGATAGATATGAACAAACTGAGATAGATAGATAGATATGAACAAACTGAGATAGATAGATAGATATGAACAAACTGAGATAGATAGATAGATATGAACAAACTGAGATAGATAGATACAAACTGAGATAGATAGATAGATATGAAAAAACTGAGATAGATAGATATGAACAAACAGATAGATAGATAGATATGAACAAACTAAGATAGATAGATACATATGAACAAACTGAGATAGATAGATACATAGCACGAACAAACAGATAGATAGATAGATATACATATGAACAAACTGAGATAGATAGATACATATGAACAAACAGATAGATAGATACATATGAACAAACTGAGATAGATAGATACATATGAAAGACAGAGCTGAGATAGATAGATAGATAGATAGATAGATAGATAAAAACAGACTGAGATAGATAGATAGATAGATAGATAGATAGATAAAACAGACTGAGATAGATAGATAGATAGATAAAAACAGACTTAGATAGATAAAAACAGACACAGATAGATAAAAACAGAACTTAGATAGATAAAAACAGACCCAGATAGATAAAAACAGACTTAGATAGATAAAAACAGACTTAGATAGATAAAAACAGACTTAGATAGATAAAACAGACTTGAATGGATAAAAACAGACTTAGATAGATAAAAACAGACTTAGATAGATAGATAGATAGATAAAAACAGACTGAGATAGATAGATAGATAGATAGATAGATAGATAGATAGATAGATAAACAGACTGAGATAGATAGATAGATAAAAACAGGACGGGATAGATAGATAGATAGAAACAGACTTAGATAGATAGATAGATAGAAACAGACAGATAGATAGATAGATAGATAGAAACAGACTTAGATAGATAGATAGATAAAAACAGACAGATAGATAGATAGATAAAAACAGACTTAGATAGATAGATAGATAAAAACAGACTTGAATGTAGATAGATAAAAACAGACAGAGATAGATAGATAGATAAAAACAGACGGAGATAGATAGATAGATAAAAACAGACTGAGATGATAGATAAAAACAGACTTGAATGAGTAAAAACAGACTTAGATAGATAAAAACAGACTTGTAGATAGATAGATAGATAGATAAAAACAGACTGGGATAGATAGATAGATAGATAGATAGATAGATAAAAACAGACTGAGATAGATAGATAGATAGATAGATAGATAGATAAAGACAGACAGATAGATAGATAGATAGATAGATAGATAGACAGAAGACAGATAAAAACAGACTGAGATAGATAGATAGATAGATAGATAGATAGATAGATAGATAAAAACAGACAGAGATAGAT
>JBBBDQ010000673.1:0-172500 GCA_037127315.1 Ascarosepion bandense | reverse complement strand
ACTGAGATAGATAGATAGATATGAACAAACTGAGATAGATAGATAGATATGAACAAACTGAGATAGATAGATAGATATGAACAAACTGAGATAGATAGATAGATATGAACAAACTGAGATAGATAGATAGATATGAACAAACTGAGATAGATAGATAGATATGAACAAACTGAGATAGATAGATAGATATGAACAAACTGAGATAGATAGATAGATATGAACAAACTGGGATAGATAGATAGATATGAACAAACTGAGATAGATAGATAGATATGAACAAACTGAGATAGATAGATAGATATGAACAAACTGAGATAGATAGATAGATATGAACAAACTGAGATAGATAGATAGATATGAACAAACTGAGATAGATAGATAGATATGAACAAACTGAGATAGATAGATAGATATGAACAAACTGAGATAGATAGATAGATATGAACAAACTGAGATAGATAGATAGATATGAACAAACTGAGATAGATAGATAGATGTGAACAAACTGAGATAGATAGATAGATATGAACAAACTGAGATAGATAGATAGATATGAACAAACTGAGATAGATAGATAGATATGAACAAACTGAGATAGATAGATAGATATGAACAAGCTGAGATAGATAGATAGATATACAAACAAACTGAGATAGATAGATAGATATAGACAAACTGAGATAGATAGATAGATATGAACAAACTGAGATAGATAGATAGATATGAACAAACTGAGATAGATAGATAGATATGAACAAGCTGAGATAGATAGATAGATATGAACAAACTGAGATAGATAGATAGATATGAACAAACTGAGATAGATAGATAGATATGAACAAACTGAGATAGATAGATAGATATGAACAAACTGAGATAGATAGATAGATGAACAAACTGAGATAGATAGATAGATATGAACAAACTGAGATAGATAGATATGAACAAACTGAGATAGATAGAAAAAGAAAGAAAAAACCAGACTGAGATAGATAGTTATGAACAGACTGAGATAGAAAAAGAAAGAGAGAAAAAAACCAGACTTAGATAGATAGATAGACAGATAGATATGAACTAGCTTAGAGATGTAGAGATATGAAAAATCTGAGATAGATAATGGCTGGCCACCTGTATTCGAGAATACACATCTACCAGGGCATCTACCTAATCCCCATTTCAAACACCTGCTAAAACTTATATCCCTCGTAAATATCTTCACAAAAAAATACAAAATAAAAGAAACACTAAGTTCATATGATTTAGAAGGTTGATTGCGTTTTTTATTTTTCTCTCTCCCTATTTTTAATTGTTTTGCACATATTTATATTTTGTCATTGAGTGAGCTCTAAACCAGTTAACCCTTTTTTTGTTGTTAGATTTTTAAATTCATCACTTTATGGTGAGTAATGTTTTTTTTGTATATGTTATGGTGCCCTCCTACAAGGAATGAACTCTTCCTCTTGTTATATGTAATTACCTGCATGACTTCCAGAGAGCAGCTAACAAGAACAGTGAACGAAAGCAATTAACAAAGGCAGTTAACGACAGCTACTAGTCAGGAAAGTACACAGTGTAATAATACCTTTGGACTTATTTCTATATTTATTTAATATATTTATATCTGTTTATTAACACTTCCTTTGAATTTTTTTTTTTTTTTAATCATATCACCCCAAGCAAGGCGATAACGCCACTGATGTGCAGGGGGCTACGTAAGGGTAAAAAGAATGGAAAAGAGAAAGCCAGAAACCACATTCTAAACAGGGAACAAGGGATGTGCCTCTTCACCTGTTCAAAAGATGTGGGTGGAGTGTGAACCGGGCGATAGTTTAGTCTATCTACTCCAATTGGAAAAAAAAATAAAATAAAAGAGTGAAAAGATTGGAAAAGAGAAAACTGGAAACCGCATCCTAAAGAGGAAACAAGGGATGAGCCTCTTCACCTGTTCAAAAGATGTGGGTGGAGTGTGAACCGGGCGATAGTTTAGTCTATCTACTCCAATATCTTGTTTCTTGTTATACTAATACACTGTTTTGAACCATCTTCTTGTTCCGTGCCTTACCTCTGGCACAAACCGGTCACTACAACTTTGTGATGAAGTTTTGCCACAACTCCACAACAATATATATATATATATATATATATATATATATATACTCATCCGCAGACAGATATGTTTTGCTGTATCACATCTCATCAGTACAGTTAGACTCCGATTGCTTTTTAACCCAGGACTGAAACCCGACCAAATTGGTGTCAGTCGGCAATTCTACCTCTGAGCTATGGGCGCTCGGTAGAAGGAGGCAGACTTTTTAGCATGTATATTATCATTATACACGCCCAATACCTGAGAGTGTTCTAATTTATTGCTGAATGAACAATGCGTAGATGCTAGAGTAGCTACTGTTTTTCAAAGTCTACCATTGTTCCAGAGTGCTTAATCAGCACACACTGTTTTTAAAGCCCTAGAAAGTGTTATACCCACCAAAAATTATTTAACCATTTTTAATCACTAATCTGATAAAACTGTTGTATACAAATGATAGTCTAGAGAATTCTGAATAAGTTGGATGCTATATATGACATCCATCAGATTCTTGATAGGCTATTTAAGGCTATAGGCAGTATACCATCCAAGGAGTCAAAATTTCTTGAAATTAATTGCAACTCCATGCTTTAAATTGTTGTTTTGTTGTAACAATCACAATGAAACTTCCTCATAAGCAAATGAAGAAGAACAATGGTTTTGTGTGTTGTTATGAATGAGCTTCACTCCCTCAGTGGTAGGGACATTTTTTCTTTTTTTTTTTTTTTTAATCGTATCACCCCGAGCAAGGCGGTAATGCCACTGATGTGCAGGGGGCTACGTAATAGTGAAAAGATTGGAAAAGAGAAAGCCGGAAACCACATCCTAAACAGGGAACAAGGGATGGGCCTCTTCACCTGTTCAATAGACGTGGATGGAGTGTGAACCGGGCGATAGAGAGATCTATCTACTCCAATTGAAAAAAAAAAAAAAACAAAGTGAGAAGATTGGAAAAGAGAAAGCCGGAAACCACATCCTAAACAGGGAACAAGGGATGAGCCTCTTAACCTGTTCAATAGACGTAATATAAAGATTTGATTCATCATTATGACAAAAAACAAATAAAATTAAAAGAAAAAAATATATTTTGGGCTACTTACGTTTGGGTCATATTTAGCATACATCATTTGTTTCTTTTGGAATTTGCTTCCCCCTCGATGTTTTAAAGAGGCTCGTTCCTGAAAGAAAAAATATGTAGTGATGAGAATTCTAACACACACACTATTTTAATCAATGCTATAAAAACAGACCAAAAATAAAAGTAAAGAATACAAGAGAAAACTAAAAAAAAATAAATCAATGTCAGAGGTTTTCAAAATCCTTACATAAACCAACCATAACCAGGACAAACTGACCATCTGGTTTTAATCTTTACTCCTCACAGTCGCTGCTCTGAGGTCTCTCCATTTATTATGAATTACTGCTAGAATAATTTTCTTGCTGAAATACTGTCAACCAGGCAATGTAAGAATAACAATTTATACCTTGAAATTCTTCAATTTGTTATGATTAAAACCATTGATAGATACCAACAGAGTTTGTAAAATTAATTTTCAGCTGTGGGGATTTTGAACCTGAAATGAAGAGAGTGAAATCCCTGTAGAATCTGGTTACCTCCCAACTCAGCAATGTCATATGATAGTTGCAAAGATAAAAAAAACTACTGATAAGAGATGACATCAAGAATATTACATTTTTGGTAGCACTGTATAGGAAGTAATAAATCAATGAAATGTTTAACAACAGCGAAAACTGTCCAGCCAGAGGAGGTATTATAATATAAAGTCGCTGACATTAGGTTTCTATTACTTTTGTTTTTATCAATAGTTTTCAAATATCCAACAATGTAATAATAGCAGTAGTTTTATTAAAAAAAGGAAAGATATACTGTATGACATAAATTTGTAACAGGAGACTCAGAAATTAGTGCACTTTCAGTAGATTAGGATTTTTCATTAATAAAACCATTATAAGCCTGAAAAAAATCTTTCTGAAAAATGAAACATGACATAGGAGGAGTTACCCACCCCACCTATTTTGTCTTTCAATTATCCATATTATTAGTTCTAGAACTCACTTTATCTTTCTTGTAATGAAACATTGTCTTAGAAAAATCCTTGCAGCTTAAATTAACAGAGTGTGGGAATTTTTTTTGTCAATTCAATAAAAGGAGTGGTTGGAATAAATATGTACCAATTGCTTTTTTTTCATAATAAAAAAAAAAAAAAAAAAAAAAACTTAGCTTAGTCTGACACAAGTAAATACCTACTGAGCATCCAATGAGAAATGAATTTAATACTCCTGTAATGAAGTAAAAATACTAATCAATAGTCAGTCAGTCAAGTACCATACATGATACAGGCATGGACGATCATGTCTCAAAAGAGACATGACTGACTGGGCAGAAGATTATCTCGCAGTAGGTTGCCATTGCTTTTTGTGGTAGACTGGTTACCAGCCAAGGCTATAGAATCCAATCTGTCCTGTTATTTAACCCATAACTGGAGGGAAGAGACAGATTAATACCTTTCCCAAGGATATTTGCGCGTAAGTGAATGCAAGGAATTCAACTGGAATTCGAACTTGGCTCCATGATAGAGAAAACCATAAATGCAAACTGTTGACGTTATTTGGCCAAAAAAGGTATTATATTCTTTTAATTATGCGATAACTTCATATTATAAAATAAAACAAGCTAATTTCAATTAAATCCTGAGCCCCGCCATGGAGCAATGATTAGTGAGCTAGTTTCACAGTCTATTACGAAACATATTTACTTAGCTTAGTACAGCACAAAGGCACAAATATTGAGCATTTATCATTCAGTCAGTTAAGTGCCATATATGATACAGGTTTGGGTGAGCATATCTTGAAAGAGACATGACTGACTGGGCAGAAGATTTTCCCGCAGTAGGTTGCCATTACTTTCTGTAGTAGACGGGTCACCAACAAAGGTTATAGAACTTAATGTGTCCTGTTATTCAACCCATAACTGGAGAGAGAAGAGGTGGATTAATATCTTTCCCAAGGGTATTTGTGCATAAATGAATGCAATAAATTCAACTGGAATTTGAACTCAACTGATTTTGTGTTCCGAGCTGATATCCACAACACTACAATAAAATCCTATAAACAGTGCAGTTTGCATACTAATAAAATTGGCCAAAATGAAAGTGTTAAGATCTAGGTGATTCATGGAAGAAGCGACGAATTAATACTTTTCCCAAGGGTCGGCCAGTAAGTAAAGTGCCATACATGATACAAGCTTTGGGCGATCATGTCTCAAAAGAGACACGACTGACCGGGCAGAAGATTATCCTGCAGTAGGTTGCCATTGCTTTCTACAGTAGACTGGTTGCCAGCCAAAGCTATAGAACCCAATCTGTCCTATTATTTAACCCATAAATGGAGGGAAGAGATGGATTAATATCTTTTCCAAGGGTATTTGTGCGTAAGTGAATACAAAAAATTCAACTGGAATTCGAACTCGGCTCCCCAATTTGTCGCTCCGAGTCGATATCCACTGCACCACAACGCACATCCAGGGTATTTGTGCGAAAGTGAATTCAACAAATTCACTTACATGCAAATTTATCATTATTTATTGTTTATGCAAGCAAATAAATTAGATAAAATCAATTACATTGCCAAATAGATGAAATTAAATATTGTGTAATGATCGACACTGGCCGTTTCCATTAAATATTTGTGTTAGAAGACGAAAAAAAAGAATATGTGCCAAAATGTCTGACCTTCACTCTTGACTTGTCAACCATTTTCATTTTCTCCTGAAACTTTTCTGGATCTTTCTCAGCCAATTCATGAATGTCACTTTTTTCTTTCTCTAATCTTTCTTTCTTCAGACGCCGTCGATAGCTAAACAAAGAAACAAAATAAACCATCATTAAGCCATGACAATAGCAGAGTGTAACAATAGATGCAAAGTATTTTTGGATGCTCATCAGAATGGGGAAACCTTTAAATGTCAAATGACGTTAATGGAGATACAAAGGATAATTATGGTTTTTTTCTCCATAACTATCGACGCCCCCCCCACCACCAAAAAAAAACAAAAAAGAAAGAAAGAAAAAGAGAAATCATTCTGCTGTGAAGCAGAATCTGGTCAGTTGCTAGTCCATTTGTCATGAAAATTTCTTTCAAACATACGCACCATAATGGGGGTGCTAGAGAGTGTCATCAGTGATGTCATCGCGAGGATCACTAGGGGGTTTCGGGTCTTTCAACATCATACCCCCCTCACTGCGCAGACCCGACCAGAGATGATCAGCCTCCGGCCCACCCTCGATAAGCGCTTTCAGACACTGGAAAATTACGTTTACGCCCAGTACGAAACCCTGCAAATGCTTCCAATTGGCGACAGTCAGAGCCACTTTCCATTTAGAGGCGAACCGCACATGATCTCGTCCGAAACATTAATTTAGATGCAGAATTTTGGGGAATTTTAGCTAACAATTTGAAATCCAGGCACTCTCTCTTTTGATCCATAACCAATTAGCTGTTCTTTCTGCTGTTTCGGTTATGGACTTGAGTGCTTTTCTTTTTTTACTCCCACTATCCCAAAAAACAATCCATAGCAGGAAAAAATTTGAGTTTTTTTTTTTTTTTATAATTGTGTCGCTCCAAGCAAGGCATTTTACTGCCACTGTTGTGTAGGGGGTTACATAGGAAGAATGTTGAGGAGTGAGAGGTTGCAGGGGGTGTCAAGAAGAGAGTAGGAGAAGGAAGAGATTACTGATGAGAGTGGGGTGGACGAGGAGGAATGTTATGAGGCATGAGAGGTTGCAGGGGGTGTCGGGAAGAGAGTACTGATGAAAGTGGGGTGGATGTAGAAAAGCATGAGAGAGAGGATGTAAGTTAGTGAGATAGGAGATGACTATTGACTTTACATTTAAATTCTTGGAGATTGTAACTGTCAGGAAAACAAGTAAACGGAAGAGAATTCCACAGGCGGGAAGTGTGAGAAAAGAAGCTGCTGGAGTAGAATTTGCGTTTACAATTTATTGGTTTCAGAGTAAAAGGGTGGGACCAGACAAGAAACTGGCAAACATTAGGTGGGAAAAGTTTTGAGTTTTGTTTAACAGCATATCAACCTCTGTGGGTTATTTAATGCCAAAAAGGTGGGGTTTTAAAGTATTTTTTGTTAATGTTTGTTTATAGTGAGAAGGTTGATTTAGTCAGATTTTAATGAAAATTTTATGTTTTTATTTTTCTTTTATTTAGAAAACTGAAAATGTCTTCTAGCTTTGTATTAAAAAATGTTTTGCTGAGAATTATTTTTTTCTTTCAAAAATGTGTTATGCTTTTTTCTTCAAAAATCTATTGTTGGTAATATTTTTCATTCAAAAATGTATCTTTTTCTATAAAAGTCTATTTTTATGTATATATTTCTATAAAAGTGTATTTTTATACTTTCATAGTGTTTTGACTCCAGTTTGTGGAGGGTAACTATTTGCCCATAGCTGGGACACTAACAGGTGCTACCACTCCGGGTCAAGGTGGACCTGAGAACAACATCAATTAAAAGGTGGTTCCATGCTCCTCACAACCTCCCAATCAGAGGCCTTGCTGCTGGATGCAGTTTACCATCATGCCCAGGATCAAGGTGGGGAAAAGGTGAAGATAAAAGCCTGATTTTATTCAAATCAAAGAAAATTTCTGTAGAATCAAAACTAGAATACTCACCCTCACAAGAAATTCCCAACTAGCATCAGATGGAAGATCAAGCTGTAATTTAATACAAACCTTGTACTTGGAATGTTTATGGCTGAATGAGGGATATTTATTTATCACAGCATTCACTGTGATTATCACAGCCAAACAGAATCAAGAGAATAGCCTTGCCTAGTAGCACAATGGAACGTCTGAGCTTGTTATATAAACTACCCATCAACTGGTATACAGTAAACGATTGATCTGTTTGTCCAACTATATTCCACAAGTTCAAAATTAAATACATTCAATCATTGGTCAGCAGCCTGGGCATTTCAACGACTGAAGTGGATGCTGGGTTTTGCTGGTCACTTGACATCCATTACATTTTGTAGTGGTGGAAGTAGCCATGAAATCAATGCTAACTGACCATTTCTCTGTTATTACAATATTCTTACTAAAATGGTACATAAATGAGACGAGCAAATTACGTGGGTACACAAGACTATTGCTACTTTGACTTGTGGCTAAAAATCAAATTTCTGTTCCTTTCCTACCTTACATCTTGTGAAAATAACATTCTCCAGGCTACAAATTCTCAGGGTCTAATTCCTGGGTAACAATCAGGTCAAAGGGTCATCTTTAAGCCACAAGTGTTTGACTAGAAGAAACAGCACCCTGAGAACGAATCTGGTTTGGTTTATTATATGGTATATCAACCTCGATGGGTTATTTGATACCAATAAGATTTTTGCAATAGATTCATATGAATAAAATATGTATTCCTTATAAGAAATCAGTTAGTAAATCAGGTTTCATGAATTTTGTCAAAAGTCAGATGTATTGCTGGTATATATAAATATACACACACCAGCAATACATCTGACTAATTAGTCAGATGTATTGCTGGTGTGTGTATATTGACAAAATTCATGAAACCTGATTTATATATATATATATATATATGTGTGTGTGTGTGTGTGTGTGTGTGTGATGTAAATTGGCTCTGACTGTCGCCAATCAAAAGCGTTTGTAAGACTTTGTACAGGCCCAAACATTATAAATTTTTCCAGTGTCTGAAAACGTTTATTGAGGGTGGACCAGAGACTGATTATCTCTGGTTGGGTTGGCACGGTTAGGGGGGTTATGATGTTGAGAGACCCGAAACCCCCTAGTGATCCACACAAAGACATCACTGACAACACCCTCTAACGCCCCCACTACGGTGCGTATGTTTAAAAATTGTGTATGTATATGTAGGTGAAAAAAGTGTGAGAATGTTTTGTTTAAAGGGTATATTATAACAGGAAATTGTACATTTTCTGACTCTTACACCAATGTAGTGGAGGTAAATTCAGAGTAATGCCCATCTACCAAAATGCAGACTATGACACGCTCATGACGCAGGAAGAAATATTTATAAAAAAATACAAGCCTTCTCTCAACAAAACAAAATGAGAAAGACAAACCCATTAAATTCAAACACACTCTAAATTAAAAAAAAAAAAAAAAAAAAAAAGATTTTGCGAGACATTGCAAAAAATACTAATTCTGGATTCCAAAAACAAGAAACAAAACTTGATGATCCATATCATATTTCTCATCACTAAAAAGTTGAACTGCACACACACAAAATTAAATCAAAAATTGCTGAAAACAATTTTGAAGAAAAAAAAAAAAAAAAAAATCAAACTTTACAATTCGGTGACAAAAAAAAACATTTTCTGGCCAATGAAAAGTGAATGATTCTCAAAACTGAAAAAAAAATATTTAACAAGCCAGTGTGAAAATAGCAAACAGACAATTATGCCCGCATATGAACTTTCTGACCTGTTCACCCACCACTTATCTACATAAATAGTGTTTTCAGCCATCAGAAAGACAAACGGATCTCAATATGTAAAGCCACAAATTTATTCGCTTGAAGAGAGTCAACTTTTCACCCCAAGCAAGGCAAGTGTGAAGGGGGTTACAGTGAGAGAAAAAAAACAAGGTACAGGAGTTTTCAAAGAAAGGATAAGGGAAGGCTGGGAATTGACATTGCATTTAGACATTGCTTGTTTCCCTGATAGCGACAAATGAGAATTCCACAAACAGGAAGTGCAAGAAAAGAAACTGTAAGAGTAGAAGAAGCGGTTACATTTAACTATTTTGACAGTAAAAGGGTGGGACCATGACTTACTTTTTGCTTTTGATTTTTCCTTTCCATTTCGCCTTTAGTTCTTGGTAATTCAACAATGCCTTGTACTTCATTAATTCATTCCGACGTCTTTTTGCCTTCAAAGATGAAATTTTAAGTTTTTAACAAAATATCTACAAGTTCCTCCATACAAACAGGTCAATCGTGTTTTTGTATTTTCCATTTCAGTCATTAACTGAAATGGAGTACTTTAAAAAAGAAACAAAAAAAACTGATTTCTCACATAGTGAAGTTGGTTGGTTGATTTACTTTTTACATCTTATCAACTCTTTGCAGGTTATTTAAAGCCAGAAAATATTTTTTTAGATTCTAAGAATTTTTTTTTGAGATAATGATTTAGTGACACAAGCCTTACTAATTAACCTATAGTGGGGAAAAAAAGAGTTGAATTCATACCTTTCCCAAGGATATTTGTGCATAAGTGAATATAACGAACTAAACAGGAATTGAAACTCAGAAATATATTGGAGTAGATAGACTAAACTATCGCCCGGTTCACACTCCACCCACATCTATTGAACAGGTTAAGAGGCTCACCCCTTGTTCCCTGTTTAGGATGTGGTTTCCGGCTTTCTCTTTTCCAATCTTTTCATTATTACGTAGCCCCCTGCACATCAGTGGCGTTACCACCTTGCTCAGGGTGATACGATTAGAAAAAAAAAAAGTTACTATTTTGTTGAGCAAAAGTCGCGCTATGGTGGTGCTCAGTTTGCGTCATATGTGTATAAAAATTTTTGCTTCAAAATGCCACATAGCTTTTCTGTTTTAAGCATATTTAGATACGTTTAACTTCCTTTAAAAAATCATTGAGTGGTTTATCTCAAATAAATCATAAGTTATTAATTATTATATTTTCTCATTTTTTATTTTGTGACAGGAAGTACCATACAATACCAAACGCCCCCAAATATCATATTATAATTCAGCTTGTTCATTTGTCAGATAGCCCATGTGTTACACTTTACCATTGCCACAGATAAATGATGGACTCTTCTGTTTTCAATGCAAGGAAAGACAAAAGAAAAGGATATATTACAGTCAATGATTAATTTTTGCAAGGAAAAGAAAGCACAAATCATGAGAAAGAGAAGATAGAGGAAACGATAATGCTCATGTATTTTATGTCTGCTTCAGTGAAATAGAAAACTGTTATTTTTTAATTTTTTTCATTTGTACCCTATTACTTCTTTAAACAAACATTTGCATTCATAAAGATTTTTATTGCAATATTTCTTTTAATTGCTTAGCTCAAGTATTTAAAGATGCAATAAAAGAATTTCCACAAAATTCCCACACAGCTTATTCAATCATTTATTAAGAATTAGGATTCGTCAGAAAATTAAAATTGGAAAACTGTGAAATTTTTACATGTACTGCTAATAATGTTTTATTTTGAGTTTTTTTTTTTATTTTCACCTACCTATTTAGTGAGATCAAGCTTAGGCCTGCTACTGGTAACATGTAACCCAGTACAAACTGCTGCATGGACAGGCGGTTAACATCTAAACCAGTTCCACAACTAGATTTTCTGCTGGTGTGGAGGCTGCTTTATCTGGCAAAAGTGTGAACGTGCATAGTTTCGATGAAAGCCAACAAGTAACAACACATTAACGTCCTTGATTTGTTTTCATTTGACTGACATCATTTTCATTCAAGAATCAAACCTCTTTTCAAAACTAGGGCATATTATTCTTAAAAAACGTCATTTGAGAACCCATTTGTTTGAGATATACAACATTCGAGAACTAAAATTCCCATGTTAGATAAAATCAAGTTTAAATTGATGCCAAGAGGATATGGGTTAGCTAGAAAATGGCTGATGTCACAATTTAACCACATTATCACATCTAACTTAGAATCATTCCAAAATCAAATCAAAATTTAACCCTTTGTGGCATATTGGTTACAATATTGTAACCAATATGCCACAAAGGGTTAAAATATAAAACTGACATACTTCACTGATATCCATGGCTTTGAGAACCTTTACTTCAGTTGGTGTAAACATTTTATTTTTTTGATCTGCATTACCCTGTTTACGAAGAAGTGCTTGGATCTCTAATTCAAGGGGATTTCTTGCCTGAAAGAAAAAACAAATTAACCATTTCAAGTAGAGGTTAGAATTCAAAGAGATTTTTCACAGTACTTGGAAAAAAGATACATATTTACATACATAATTGTTCAAAACAAACTTATCTTAAAGCCTCTGAGTTAAAAAAACACCTTCCAGAAATTAAAGTATTAAAAAAAAGAAAATTTCAGTAAAAGCAAAGCATGAATTACTGAACAGCTATCTTTTGATATGGCAGTGAATGTCAGACAATTCTCTTACAGTTCAAGGAGAGACTCAAAGCAACAGATATGTGGTTATACTGGAGGATGCTGAGAATATCATGGAATGAACACGGGAGCATTGAGAAAGTTTTTAAAAAATGGGAAATAAACAGAAGATACTTGTAATTTAAATAAAAAAGAAACAGTTAAAATTTCTGGTACATTTAATGAGAAAAAAGGAATTGGTGAATTTAATACTCAAAGGACATATTGATTGTTTGCTTGTTTTACGGCATGTGCTGTTTCTTATTTTATTTTCCACACACACACACACACTCAATAAAAATTAATTCACACCACATGTATCTCAAAAAATACAATTGCACGGGAATTCACCCCTTACCATACCCTGTGGGGTCAAAAACAAGGAATGTAGTGGAAAGCACACCACGTGGTCAAAAATATGATTTATAGACCAATCAGGGCTCGACATAAGAAACCCATTTCTTAATCTCCCCAGAGCCTCACCATTCAGATAAAAGGAAGGTAGAAACACTCAACAGACCAGAGGGAACAGCGACAAAGGCACACAGCTTCATACACACACAGAGAGAATTCAGCAGTTCACACAACATGCAGAATCACGTATCAGTGAACATTCTTTCACCCTCTCTTTCTCTCATCTCGCTCGCTACACATCGTCCTACCTTTTCCCTCTCACATTTCCAGTTCCTTTCTTTCTCCATTTTTTTCAGAGCTTTACGGACAATCTCATTTTTGTACAAAAAAATAATTCTTTTATTTTTTTTACGAAAATAAACAAAAGTTTATTTTACTTTATTTGTAGTGCAGTTTTCTTTTTATTTGTTTGAGGGACTTCTTAGCCCCTCTATAGGGATATAAACTTCAATAGGTTATTTGATGCCGATAAGATTTTTGCATTGGTAATATTTTCCTTCAAAAACATTTTTGTTGATAACATTTTTCTCTCAAAAAAGTATTTTTGTTATTACATTTTTCCTTCAAAAACATTTTGTTGGTCATATTTTTCCTTCAAAAGTGTATATTTTCCTATAAAAGTCTATTTTATGTATATATTTCATAAAAGTCTGTTTTTATACTTTCATAGTGTTTTGACTCCAGTTTGAGGGGGTGGGGGTTAACTATTTGCCCATAGCTGGGACCCTAACAGGTGCTACCACTTCAGGTCAGGGTGGACCTGGGAACAACAGCAATTAAGAGGTGGTTCCATGCTCCTCACAACCTCCTAATCAGAGGCCTTGCTGCCGGATGCAGTTTACTGACATACCCAGGAACCAAAGGACAGCAAGAGGGAAAATGTTAAGTAACATATCTAACAAGTTTGTGTGAATGGATGGCAGAGCAGGGACAAAAAGGGATGGTAAAGTTGTTTCACATTTTTAAATACTAGAATTTACCCAACACAAACTCAAGAGCCACTCAAGGGTTATTATTAAAATGGTTATGATGTTGAAAGCATAAAAGAAAATAGTAATTTTCTTAAATTGTAAAAAAAAAAAAAAAAAAAAACCTCAAATAATGTCAAGATTTTATTGAACTTTTTAGAAATTATTCAATAATAAATAGAATTATTTTTTTAAGCTCATGGTAAAAATATTTTAAAAATGAATTAATTGATACAAATGCTAATAATTATCCCATAGATGGGGGAAGATGTGGATTCATACGTTTCTCAAGAGTAGTTGAACATAATTTACATGTAAATATAACAAAACCTAAATAGAACTTGGCTCACCAATTTCTAATTCTGAGCTCTTCTGTATTACACAGTCTACACATTCAAGCTTACATCACCTGGGATTCGCAAGTGGTCATCTATCTAGGTACTGACCAGGCTCAATGTTGCTTAACTTCAGTGATTGTACGAGAACAGGTGTTGCAATGTAAGCCCAAATCTGCTTCTGTATCACAAACATCGTTTGTTTGAGTATGTATGTGTGTATAATGACGACACATCAACTTGATGCAACCCATATGAATTGCCTACGTACGATCTGCAACAGGAAACAGCATGATAGCATTAGAAACGGAGAAGTTCTAACAAAACCTAACATGACTGGCATGGAAGCCATCCTAAATAAAAATCCAACTTAGGTGGGCATAACATCTAAATCTAAACTTATTTATAAATTGAACTTTGTCTCTGTGTGTGTGTGTGTGTGTGTGTGTGTGTATATATATGTGTGTCACCTATAGACTCCGAAACGGCTGAACCGATTTTCTTGAAAATTTACAGTTATACTATAAGCATCTGCGAGTGTTCTTAGCTAGGTTTTGTATCGAGGTTCCCCCCCCCACACACACACAAAGTTCCATTTATAAATAAGTTTAGACAGATATATATATATATATATATATATATATATATATATATATATATATAGTCTTTAAGATATATTGTTTTCATAATGTGTAAGGAGAGAGAGCCACAGCAAGAAAGCAGTATTTTGTGTTGGAATTTTTTATTTAAATACTATTTGTGAAATTCTGAAAATGTCTGCATTAAGTAAAGTTTTATTGATATGTAAAAGTGAAAATTGTATTTTTTCTTTTATCATGAGTGGACTGGGTGTCTAAAACCGAATTTAAAAGTGAATAAAACAAACGAGGGCTACAACTTTTTTTTACGGTTTGAAACTCTTTCTTGACTCCTAATTTAGTCAAGAAATGGTTTCAAACAGTAGAAAAAAAGTTGTAGTCTTTGTTTGTTTTACTCAATTTTGATATAGAAAAAATAAAATAAAACACTGCTGATATTTACCACAAATCTCTTACAAAATGTTTGATTATTGAAAACTTCCACCTTTTCTGTTTGTAAAGGGAATTCTTGATGTTCTTTCTAAAAAGAGAAAAAAAAAACAAAAAAGATATGAATAAGACAAGAAAAATATTAAAAACAAATCTGTTAAAAAAAAAAAAAAAAAAATGAGGTTATGTCCAGAGTTTAAAAAAACAAAGAAATTGTTTTAGTAAACACACTGAATTTAAAAAAATCTATCTTCAGTGATACTAAATATATATTTCCATCATCCAGTTAAACTTTTTGAAAATTCATCTGGTACTGGTAACATGTAACCCAGTACAACCTGCCACGTGGATAGGTGGTTGACATCTAAACAAGTTTCCCCAATAGCTTTATTGCTTGCAAGGAGGGTGGCATGTCACCCTGTAGAATCAAAACATTTTAAAAGGTAATTTTTTTTTTAATCATTTTACCCCAAGCAAGGCAGTACAGTCAGTGGTGTGCAAGGGGCTACATAAGAGAATAATGAAAGTTTAAGCAGGAGGAGAGCAAAAAGAAAGATGAACCAGTTACAAGGAGTATTGGAGAAAGGGTAAGAGAGGGGTGGGAATACCAGTGTGAAGACAGTTGTAAGGGTAGAGTGAGAACGGAAAAGAACAAGATACTCGAGGTGATGGGGAAAGAATGAAAGAAGGAGTGGAGTCAAGTGGATAAGAGATGGGAATTGACACTGCATTTAAATTCTTGGAGATTGTAGCCGTCAGGGAAGCAAGTATACGGAAGGGAATTTCATAGGGGGGAAGTGCGAGAAAGGAAGCTGCTGGAGTAGAAGTGGCGGCTGCATTTGGTTGTTTTGACTAAAAGAGTGGGACTTTGTTGTCAGTCTGGTTGCTTGAGTAAATTCTTGTTGAAGGGGTATCAGTGAGCTAAACCTGTTGAAGCAGAAGCCATGAAAATATTTGTAGAAAAGACAGAGGGAAGCCACATCCTGCTGGTGAAAAAGTAGCTGGAGTCGAGCTGCCAGGGCGGGACCGATAACATTACAGATTCTCCTTTGGAGCCTGTCAAGAACCCTGAGATGAATGGCAGGGGTGCCTGACCAGATATGACAACACTATTCTATGCACGGTTGGATGGTTGATTTGTATACATGCAAGATAGAATTAGGCAGGAAAACTTCCTGGACTGATACAGTGACCCAACCTTCCTAGAAGTCGATTTAGCTACTGATTCAATGTAATGGTTCCACTTGAGATCAGAAGAAAGGGTGAAACCGAGAAGGGCCAGTGTATTGCTTTCAGGGTGACTTGCTCGGTCCATGCTGATGGCGGTTGGAGGGACTACCTGTGGTGGTTGACAAATCGCAGCTTCGTTTTAGAATCATTAAAATTTACAAGCCATTTTTTACCCCAGTCTACCACAGAGTGGAGGTCCTTCTTGAGAACAGCAGTGAGGTTATCTTTGGCCGCCTCACCAGGTTTCTTACTGAGGCAGGAGTAAATGGTAGTGTCATCAGCGTAGATGCCTACTTGGGATTTGATCACGTCAGGGAGGTTGTTTATGAAGATCAGAAAGAGTGCCAGGCCTAGTATAGATCCCTGGGGGACACTAGCATTCATGTGGTAGGATGTGGAGGCATGTTCAAGACAACCTTCATTTTGCAGTTTGATAGAAAAGATTGGATCAAATCAAACAAGCATCCAGTGATACCATAACCCTGTAGCTTTGGAGATACCCAGGGCATTAGCTCGAACTTATCGAGGGCCTGGTATATGTACTCGGTGATTGTCATTAGCATATTGGCAGTAGACCTGGCAAAGCAGATGCCATACTGTTTGTCTGAGAATAGTTTATGGGTAGTAAGATGTTGAACTATTTCAACATTGATAACAGCCTCGAACACTTTTTCGAAAATTGGTAGGAGGCTGATAGAGTAATAATTGGATGGGTCCAAGGGTTCCCCTGAGTTCTTAAATACAGGAACCACAGAAGAGGACTTTCAGCAGGCAGAAAAACAGGAAGAAAAGAGGCAGGAATTATAGAGTTTAGAGAGGACAGAGGAGAGTACAGGGGCACATTTTTTCAGGCCAATGACCAGGATTCCATCACCTCTGCTTGCCTTATGGGGGTCATGTGAACATCTTTTAGTTGAGCCTCAGTTCTAAGAGGGAACTATATATAGCGTGTATTTAGGCAGCAAATTTTCTTTTAAACATGTCAGATTAAATAAATAGTGTCTGCTTGTTTTTAATAAACTCTGTTAATACGTTCTAATGAACGTGAAGCAATTTGTTAACTGTTATATTTGAAACAGAAAAAAATTTACAGTAACACAGTCTTATAGTTATTTTTTGTTACCATAACTCACACCCCTGAAGATGATCTTGGAAAGAGATTGAAAGTACTTGGATACCTTGAGAAATGAATGATAATAACATCTGTCAATGTTACAGCTAATTTTTGATATCTTTTGATTGTAAATACATGAAAGATTATCCATGAGTATGAACGGATTTTATTAAAAATAAGCAGACACAATGTTTGCAATTTATTTAATCTGACATACATATATATGTGTGTGGGAAGGGGATATGAGAAAATATAGTTTTAAGGTATGTTATTATTCATGGGTTAAAGTACTCAATATCAGGGATTGAGGGTATAGAAATACAAAAGTGTACATTAAAATCAACAACCAAAGGCAACAGATTGTTTATGCTGCCACCCGGCCGGTGGCTGTTGGTTTTGATCCAGTCAGCTGGTCGTAGATTGTCAAGGTGTTTTCCCTTGTCTCATGTTGTGTTGATTAATCACAAGGTAGTCACGTGAGTTCTCCACTAACTGTCTCTCTGCTGAACTAAACCAAACCGGGATGTGTGCACACAATTGAGTAATACAAGAAGGAAATGTAACATCAAAGGAAATAAGGGGACTGATGGCTGAAAAATGTTGTAAAATAACGTCTTTATATACAGATTATACACAATAGTCTCTTGAATAATTTCTCATCCCTGCTTCTATCAAATGGTAGTGGAACGGACGTTTCTTAGGTAAATCAAATTGTTCTCCTAAGCAATAACGAGAAATCTGGCTGACCGCAGCTTGCTGTTCCAACAGAAGTCTAAGTTTGTTATAAGTCTAGTCAACTTGTTGCTTGTTTTCCGGAATGTTACAGAAATTGCCAAAGTGCCGGGTTATTCTCTTTCAGTTAGCAATTTCAAACTTGTCTGCAAATTCTCTTGTCTGTCTCTTAACTCTGGTTGGTTGATTAGTAACTGACTTCTCTACGGTCAACATCCAACGGCATGGCAATTATCTCTCTGTCTCTACTTCTTCAACTGGCATCTGTCTTTGGTCATTACGTCTCTGGACCGGGAAATCAAACTCTCTGCCACTCAATCTGCAACAACCAATTTTGGTCCCTCGGGACCCTGTATTTATGCCCATGCCATGGTGTGGGGCCGACGGTCGCTGCGTGTCTAACTCCTCATCTCGGTGACCAATCGGATGCCGGGGTTAGCTGCTACTTGTTGCTTGTGGTTTAACCAATGGGATTAGTCTTCTTTCCATGACGTCAATTGTTAGTCGTCTCCCACTTTCGGGGCTTGTTCACAGGACCAATGGAATCCCTCTCGATCTTATGACATCATCTTCCCATATCCCTTTTCTGGGCTGGACTTAACCAAATTTTCTCTCTCTAAATTTTTCTTTCTCACGAAACAATTTCAGAGATTTTTTTTTTTTAAAAACAATAGGTTTTTTTTTAACTGGCTTCGCCCAAAACAAGTTGACAAGGGTCCATTGACATTGTTACCCAGATAACAATTTCTTTGCACCTGTTTTTAATATCCATTCTCTGAGTCACTTATATTTTCAAGTGACAAGAATGCCTTATCAGTCCTACCCTGATGTCAGTGAAAATATTTTTCACTAAAATACTTCCGAATCAAAACATTTGTTATCTTAATTCTTTCCACAATTCATTCTAGCGAGACAATCAGACACAAAATGAAATCTCTCTTTCCTATTCCAGAAAAGGAATAACAATTAAATTCATCTTTCCTTTATGTTTAGAATGACCATGCTAGCCTTCTCTTGGTTGGCAGACATCTTTTGTTTAGTGGCTTGAAACAAATTTAGTTTTTTCTTTCTTTTTCTTCTTTCTCTGGTCTTTTTTTTTTCTTCTTTTGCCAGCCAAAAAAAATTAACAATTGACTATCTTTCTTTTAGGTTCAAGAATGACACTTGTCTTTATGGTTGGGCCGAAATCGACTCTATGACATTAAGCAAATTTATTTCTGTCTTTCTTTCTTTCTTCTTTCCGGGTTTACAATAACAGAGAAATAACAGGTGTTATTTTTCGTCCCTGCTTTCTTTTTAAAGATAAAGATTTTCCAGCTACAGTTAATAATTAGTTAATAAAATTAATCACCTCCATTTTCCTTTGCTCATATTCGGAGGATAAGGAAAATTTCTCTTAGTATGTTCTCTTATGATCTATAATAGTAATTTGAAGATTTTCTGGTTATGGTTATTAATTAATTAATAAAATTATTTCCGTTCCACTACAAAATATTGTTATAGTTTCATGATGTTTCTGACCTGATGATTGAATTTACCATGAAACAGACTGTTGCTTGTGTTGACTTCAACATCTTTTGCGTGTGTGTGTGTGTGTGTGTGTGCTTGTGTATGTAAAGCTAGGATGAGGTCTCAAATCTTGTATGGCAACCTTCCTAGAGATGATGCCTCAATAAAAACAGTGTGTCATTAGACCACCATGAATGTCTAATTTAAGCAACAAGAGCATCTGTCCTTCTAAAACCTTGCCTCTAATCATTATGATAGGAGACTCTCTGTCATGCAGGACGCACTTTTCTTTGTGCGAGATTAATCCTAGTCTTGCCTCAACAAAAAACAGCCGTTTATTCATATTAAAGAAAAAAAAAGACTTACTTTGCGATTTTGCCAGACAGTAGAATTCCAAACAGATATTTCTTCACTGGCCTTCCGATAAGAAGTGGTTCGATCAAACTAAAAGAGATACATTAAATATATTAAATCAAAAACACATATTATATAAATGCTGTTTATATATGCAGTGATATCACACACATACACTGATTGGATATCATACCCAACCTTGACTGCGGTCAAAATTAAATTCCTCTCATATAACTTTAGAAACTAGCAGGAAAATATCTTTTCTCTTATAGTCAGCTTTAATGAGAGTTAATAATAAAAAAACTGGACAGTTGATATATTTTAGTCTGCATTGAGGTGTACATTAAGCCCTCATATATATTCCACTCAATTCAAATAGATGTTCAATCCCCCCACATTGGTAATAGAGAAGCAACACAATCTTCTTATAGCCAGTTCTTGTTACCTGACAATAAAAGTCAGTTTAGGAAGCATTTATAAGACGACCAGCAAGTATCATAGCTCTCCATGTACAATACGCATTTTTCGTAAAAAATAATAAGCAAAATTAGGAATGCACAATATGCACTGCTACAAAAAATGTTTAAAAAATTGCATTTAAAAAATTCGGTGAATTTCAGTTTGGGAAATTGTCATTTCATAGGTCGATTTCAGTTGGGAAATTGTCATTTCATAGGTCGATTTCAGTTGGGAAATTGTCATTTCTTTAGGTCATTTCAGTTAAATTGTCATTTCATAGGTTCGGAAAATTTCAGTTGGGAAATTGTCATTTCATAGGTCGATTTCAGTTGGGAAATTGTCATTTCATAGGTCGATTTCAGTTGGGAAATTGTCATTTCATAGGTCGATTTCAGTTGGGAAATTGTCATTTCATAGGTCGATTTCAGTTGGGAAATTGTCATTTCATAGGTCGATTTCAGTTGGGAAATTGTCATTTCATAGGTCGATTTCAGTTGGGAAATTGTCATTTCATAGGTCGATTTCAGTTGGGAAATTGTCATTTCATAAGGTCGATTTCAGTTGGGAAATTGTCATTTCATAAGTCGATTTCAGTTGGGAAATTGTCATTTCATAAGGTCGATTTCAGTTGGGAAATTGTCATTTCATAAGGTCGATTTCAGTTGGGAAATTGTCATTTCATAGGTCGATTTTTAAATTGTCATTTAAGTCATTTCAGGGGGGAAATTGTCATTTCATAGGTCGATTTCAGTTGGGAAATTGTCATTTCATAGGTCGATTTCAGTTGGGAAATTGTCATTTCATAAGTCGATTTCAGTTGGGAAATTGTCATTTCATAAGTCGATTTCAGTTGGGAAATTGTCATTTCATAAGTCGATTTCAGTTGGGAAATTGTCATTTCATAGGTCGATTTCAGTTGGGAAATTGTCATTTCATAGGTCGATTTCAGTTGGGAAATTGTCATTTCATAAGGTCGATTTCAGTTGGGAAATTGTCATTTCATAAGGTCGATTTCAGTTGGGAAATTGTCATTTCATAGGTCGATTTCAGTTAAATTGTCAATTTCATAGGTCAATTTCAGTTGGGAAATGACTACCTATTACAAACATACGACAATTTAGCACTAACACTTGGCGATTGTGACCCCCATAAGAATGTCAAATACAATCACATGTATCTAACAATAATTATAAATGTTTACTCTTTTTATTAGTGTGGCATTTTTAAAATCGAAATTGTGGTTGAATTTATTTCTGTGAATCACTAATGCATTTGTTAGATTAATTTTTACAAAGTGTCGACATGGAAAACAAAAACACATATATGCACTTATAAATGTAAAATAAAAATTATCATAAAAGTAAATTAAAATAATTTTATTCTATGTTTGCACAGAATGTTTTTTTATCGAATAAAAACAGGTAAATAAGTCTGCGCAGTAGGCACCATATAAATATTTCCATTTTCTTTTAGAATCGTAATGATTGGAAATTTTCATAAATATCATCAATTATAGTTTCAATAAGAGTAGGAAACACTGGCTGTAATGAAATTAGAGAGGTACAATTTACAGGGTTTTTTTTTTGTTTGTTTGTTTCTAGGTTTAACGACCTACCAATCCTTATGGGATCATTTTAAGGTCATAACCAATGATTTTTGGGTAAGGTTACAGTAATACTTTTTTTTATTTTCAAGTATCAAGATTCACTGGAATTTGTTTTTTAAGGGCAGGGTCCCCAAGTCCTACCCTTATTATTTAACCCATAACTTGAGGGAAGAGACGGATTAATACCTTTCCCAAGGGTACCAGTGCTTAAGTGAATGCAGGGTATTCAACTGGAATTCGAACTCGGCTCACCAATTTTTCTTTCCAAGCTGATATCCACTGCACCACAATGCACAGCCGTCACTAGATGCTTACAGCACCTGGTATTCCCAATCGGTCACCCATCCAAGCACTGACCAGGCTCAACGTTGCTTAACTTCGGTGATCGAGCGAGAACCAGTGTATTCAACGTGATAGGCCATAAGACTTTATAGAGTTTGATTACCAAAAGGTGCATATTATGCAGAAGTAGAAGCCTTTTCCCTACACTTTCAGCACAATTTCAGAGGTGCGTATTATGGATGAAGGCATATCATTCTTGGGAAAATACAGTATTTGTTATGTGATTATCAACTCTGGTTGTGGTCACTAGATTAGAAGGATCAAGGCAGAAACCTTTAAAAAAAAACCTAACAACTTTTAATTGATCTGTTACTTAACTGAAGCATTAAGGCGATATCCAAAGTGTTAGTCTAGATAGTGGGAGAGCTTTTGAAGAAATCAGAGCCTACAATTCATATTGATTTTACTAGTTGTAAAAATTTAGAACCGACTTCAGGTTTTTATTTATTTGTCATTAAATCTGTTTGCTTTTTTTTTAATACTAGTCAGTTTTTATTAACAATTGTGATCCTGTTTCCATCATCATTCAGATACACACTTGGGCGATCATGTCTCGAAAGAGACATGACTGACTGGGCAGAAGATTATCCCGCAGTAGGTTGCCATTGCTTTCTGCGGTAGACTGGTTGCCAACCAAGGCTATAGAACCCAATCTGTCCTGTTATTTAACCCATAACTGGAAGGAAGAGACAGATTAATACCTTTCCCAAGAATATTTGCGCATAATTGAATGCAATGAATTCAGCTGGAATTCGAACTTGGCTCCCCGATTTCTCGTTCCGAGCCGATATCCAATGCACCACAACGCACATCCATTATAGATATCTAAAATGGAGACCACCAAGTATTCAAAATCTAGCTTTTATCCAAAAATAAAAGAAATTACAGTGGCTACTCATATTTCAAGATAAAAATCCTAGATTAATGCCAAATATCCATGACTTGAAAACCCATGCCAAATGTGTACCATTTCCTGATAAAGTCTCAAATTTATGAGCATCCCAGGAAACATCACAAATTCACTTGACTTTTGAGAAAGATTTTCAAAATCCTGACATATGCTACATTACTTATCTTATGAATCGAAAACCAAGTTGTTTCCGTCTTAGGTTCTTAATGATGGCAGCTCTATTCAAGTAACTTTAAAATTCTTTTCTTTAAATTTTCCTTCTCATCAGTGTTTTTCCTTCACCAAAATCAAATATTGTTAAACTCACCTTTTCTTGTTCGTGCTTGGGGAGAGGTTTTTTCAAAAGGTCAGTTTTTGTAATTTTTTTCAATTGTTTTTTTATCTTTTTATTTTTCTGAACTGTAGCCAATGACTGCAGCAATTCACCAACATGAATTTTGTCCGATGCTAAAAAAAAAAAAAAAAAAAGAAATTAAAAAATAAAAATAATTTTTAAAATTCTAATTACTGCTTCATATACCATATTATTATGACAAAACTATGTTCCTGCATGACTAAGAAATATTATCAGTAAACAGGATCATCTCAATTCTTTGCAAAATCCAACTTACATTTTACAAACTCAGATGAATAAAATAAAAACATAAGAGACAAAAGTTGTATTTTACTCTTCTAAAAAATATGCCGATGACACAGTGCTGATAGTAGACATGGAAGGGAAAATACAAAATCACCTACAAAAGGTAGCAAGGAATAACAGGAAGAAAGGACAAAACATAAACTACAAGAAAACTGAATGCAGTAAAAATAGAAACCCAAAATCTAATTACAGATCAGGATTAATTACAAGCCAGTGCAGAAATTTAACTACCTGTAAAGTGTTCTGACAGAGGATGAAAAGTACAACACTGAGATTTGAAGGCACAGTGTGGCCAAGGACGCATTTCAAAAGCTAAGCAGAGTATTGAGAGGCAGGAAGATCTTGTTGGAAAGAAAGAAAAGAGTACTGGACTCGTGCGTGATATCTGTCCTCCTTTATGGCAGCCAATGCTGGGCAATCTCCTCAAAGATAAAGAAGAGACTCAAAGCAACAGACACATGGTTCTACAGAAGGATGCTGAGGATATCATGGATCGAACATGTGAGCAATGACGAGGTTTTAGAAAGGATGCAAATGAAAACATTAAGAATAAACAGCTGAAGTTTCTGTAACACATAAGGAAAGAGGGCTCAGAGAATCTAATACTCACAGGATGGATAAAGAAAAAAGAAAGAGAGGAAAGCAATGCAAGACATACTTCATAGTGAGCAAGTGGATGGCAGGGTTTGGGAGAGATACTAAGAAAAAAGTGTTGAGTGAGAAGGGGTAGGGGTAAGTGGAAGTCCATGATCGCCTACGTTCTGAAAGAACAAGGCAAATAAAGAAGATATGGAGTCATGTGCATGTTGGTTGGTTGGTTGTTTTGTTTTTATGGCATATCAACCTCAGCGGGTCATTTATTACCAACTAAATATTATTTATTTATTGCTGGTAATACGTTTTTCTTTCAACAATTTATTGTTGTTTTTATATAAGTTTTGTGTCTAGTAATACTTTTTTCTTTTCGAGTATCAAGATTCATTGGGATTTGTTTTTAAGGGCAGGATCCCCAAGTCCTACCCTTGTTATTTAACCCATAACTGGAGGGAAGGGATGGATTAATACCTTTCTGAAGGGTACCAGTGCTTAAGTAAATGCAGGGTATTCAACTGGAATTCGAACTCGGCTCACCGATTTCTCTTTCCGAGCCGATATCCACTGCACCACAACGCACATCCGTCACTAGATGCTTACAGCACCTGGTATTCCCAATCGGTCACCCATCTAAGTACTGACCAGGCTCAACATTTCTTAACTTTGGTGATCGAGCGAGAACCGGTGTATTCAACGTGATAGGCCGTAAGCCTTCATGTGCATGTAAAAGCAATGCCAAAGTCAAACAGTCTTTTCCTTAGGACATGAACATGAGGACGGGTTGATTTTGGAACCATGTTATTGCACACAATTTGACAGTTGTTAAATAAATAACACCACAATATTTTTTTTCCAAATTGTTACCCTTTTTGAGGAAGCGAGTTTAAAGATTACCTTTACTTTCAAAATCACATTTCATTCCAATGATCAGTGAAAGCCTTATATCACAGCCTTACAACATTTATAATTTACTGAAGCTTAACAAATTGTATACGGACAAAATGCATGACACAAGCACATCATTACTAAATGATTTTGTTGTCAAATAAGACCTTCATTTACTTCAAAGGGAAATTAGACTGAACAGTTTATCTACATTATGATGCAATCTATATAAAAGTGACGATAGTGGACATTGTGTAAGTATTTGTTTGTTTGATAGATTCGACTTAGCGTCTGCACTCTGCCCAACAGGAGTTGCGCTCAGATGTAGATCAAAATCTTAGAACGCTAACAACACCTTGAAATTTTTCAGAAAGCCAAAATTAGGGGTAGAAAAATATATATCATAACCCACCCACAAAGTCAGGGATCAGTTTATGTATTGATTATAATATAGAATCGATCACCCCACTTTATATTATCTATATATGTTTCCCCTCCCCCTCTCACCCTAATCTAATAGAGACATTCTACATTGTTATCTATATCTATAAAAGTGACGAGGGTGGACGTTGTGTAAGTATTTGCTATGTAAATTCATCAGATGTTTTTTATTCTTATTAGACCTTAAATTAGCCGAGTGAAACCGGGCTAAACTGATAGTCTATATCTATAAAAGAGATGAGGGTGGACGTTGTGTAAGTATTTGCTATGTAAATTCGTCAGATGTTTTTTATTCTTATTAGACCTTAAATTAGCCGAGTGAAACCGGGCTAAACCGAGGCCGTCGCTATATTACCAGGCCTATTCTATGATTAAAGTTGACTTGCTGACGTCACACTTAGTAGTGTTGTTTTACTACCCGGCGTCCGTTAGCGTTAACTTATTTTCAGAACCAAATTGCAAAGGGGAATATAAAAATACACCGAAAGTTCATTGTTTTTCGTTTCCAAAAAATAAGCATTTATTTGATAAATGGAAACATGCCATTAAAAGGGAGAATTTTACCCCAAGTCCATTTAGCAAAGTGAGTAGTTAAAATTTTATCACCATTTATTTCAACAGTCGCTAAAATCAAAATTTGCTAAAAAATTAGTTTTGCCGTAGCACAAGAAAGAAAGCACTTTGTTTATAATATATCTTTTAAATTAATATAATAAAATAAGATATTTTTATTTCTTTGAATAAAATTGAAATAAAAATTATCTTAAAAAATATCTGAATTAAAAAAAATAAAATTTATGGCTATTCGTTCGTAAGTTTTTTTTTTTTTCGAAATGTTTTAAAACTTAAACTGAAGCCGAAAAAAGTTGTTAAACATTATATTTTCTAAGAATATTTGAATTAATATTTTATTGATATTTTATTTCAGAAAATGTTTTCTCTTCAATGAAATGTTTAAAAAAATTCTTAGGAAATGAAAGTAAAATCTTACTTAACTTTTCTATACTTGCAACTTTATGAATCGTTTTTAAACATGAAAAAATATTCCTGAATTAAATTTTTTTATTCTTTTTTCTGTATTAACAAAAACTACAAAATTTATTTTTTAGTCAATTTTAAAAGAATTTGTTTTATTTTTAAGGTTTTTTATTTGAAAACTCCGTGAAATTATTTCTTGCAAAAGTCAAGAAATCACTATTACCGAAAATTAAAACATGAAAATGATGTTTTAAACTTTGTTTAAAACTTATTTCTGAATAATTTTTGAATTTATTTGAAACATACAGGCCTAAATCACACCACACTTGAATTTTAAAAACTAATTTTTAAAATATTTAATTTTTAGAAAATATTTAGCACAAAATGAACACCCTCAAAAAATATTTTCTAAACATTTTTTTCCTATTTGTGATAATTTGAAGTTAATTATCGATATTAATCCATAGAAAAAATTGGAAATAAAAAAATTAGAATTTTAACTGAAGAATAAATCTTTTATAGTTGGTTTAGGGATTTTTAATCCTTAAGAAAATTAATTAATAAGTAAAACATTAACCAAAAAAGAGTTTTGCAAAAAAAATGATTTTTTTTATAAACAGTTTTAACATCATAAATGAAATAGAAACATTAATTTTTACTTTTTTTTTCATTTTTTACAATTAAAATATTTTAAAAATGTAATTGAATTACCAAATATCCTAGGATTTTTAGGTGTATTTTTTTTAACGGTAAACATTTATCTTTTTATTTCATCCAGTAGGATTAACAATGGATGGATTCAATCAAAATATTTCAAAATATTATTTTAAAATTCGAACTCCGTTGTTTTTTAGCAGAATTTCCCTAAAGACAATTTGTTGATATTAATAAATCTATTGGATTAAAAGTTCTCAAGACGTTTTTAAAAATCTATTTCAGATTTAGCTATCCTATCGTTAATTCGTTCGATTCATAATTATTTATTGCTGTTATGCCGTTAAAAAAATGAAATGTTATAGTTGTAAAAGTTTAGTATCAGGAAGAGTTGATATGCTTCCTGATATAAACAGTTATTTTCAAGGAATTAATAGAAGTTCTGTTATATCCCAATGATGTAACAACAAATTTAGTACTATACAATTATATTGTTATTAATAAACTTGTAAAGAATCCTTCGTTTCTTCATTCAATGAATCAAAGAAAATTGTCTATGTACATAACATTGGATGTTTTGGCTAATGGTGAACTTTTTCATGTTGACTCATGTGGTGAAGGTCACAGCATTGAAAAAATAGAAAAAATGATTATCTGGAGCTCTTCTAATGCATTATTAAATAATTTTTGTAGCAAGGAAAATGATAATATTATTTGTAAGAAGTTAAGTAAAAAAAGAAAACTTCAAACATTCAGCTGAATTTTGAGACAAAAAACTTTTATAAGTTTGATTTAAAAAAAAAAACAGTAACTTAAACTTATTTAGTTTGAATTAATTTGCTTGAATTTAAATTGTTGCATTTTTAAATATTTTAATTAATTTGCTTATTTATTGTTGCTTCTTGTTTGTTCCTAAATTTTAATGGTTTCTTGATTGCTATATTTGAGTGATTCTGATTTAAAAATTCTTGCAATTGAAACAAAAGTGATTGTGATTTTTCATAATTAAATTAAAAATATGAAAATTTAAGCAGTGTTTGTTAAATTTTTAGAATTTAGACTAATAAATGAAAAGTTTTGTCTTTAAAACTGTGTTTACAAACACGACCGACAGTCAGTAGTCAACAATGATGTTTATATTTTCTTATTGTTTTCTTAATTTTATTTAAAATTAATAAAACCAGCATAAATCAAAACATGTGTCTTTTTTTTTCTTGTTACATTTTAAAAAGTTTTAAAATCTTTATTAAAAAATAACGTCTTTGTGATTATCAACATTATCATGAAGACGGCTACGCTACGGCTACGATTCATGACACTACTACCGTGACGTCACATTTCATTTGCTTAGGCCTTGTAATATATATAGGAGGTCTTGGCTAAACTGATAGTCTATATCTATAAAAGTGACGAGGGTGGACGTTGTGTAAGTATTTGCTATGTAAATTCATCATATGTTTTTTATTCTTATTAGACCTTAAATTAGCCAAGTGAAACCGGGCTAAACTGCTAGTATATTATAAAGTGCAGTTGTTTTAGTGTGACTTTCAATAAACAATTCAAATTTAAAACATTTTGTCTTATAAATTGTACCCAGAAGTATTATGATGTTATATACACACTTTTATCTATTTTTTTTTTTTGGTTTTATTAATTATGTCAAATGATCTAACAAATGCTATTAAGTAGCCTTTTTTGTAATTTTTCACAATTTTTTTTAGTTTACTTATCAAATGAAGTAAAAAAATTGCATAGTTTACTTGTGGTGATTCATAAGAATTCTGGTTTGAATATATTTTTGATTCAATGAACCTAATACAAAAGATAGAAAGTTTATTTGGATTTATTCTTGAAACAGTAAAATTTGAAGTCTGTAAATGTTGAAATTAGGTATTTTCAGGTCATCTTTAAAACTAAATGCTCAAAAATTGGTACAAGCTATGAATTTAATTTTTGGTGTCAGTACTTATCACGTCAAACCCCAGCTTTCACATTGAGTGGAATGTTAATTTTTTTTAAAGAAAAGTGAAAAATCAACCTGACATGATGCACATGGCAATGGGCACTAAGGTAGGAATGATTTTTAGCAACTTAATTTCCCCTTACTTGTCTCTCTCTCACACACACACACACAACGTAGTGGTGCACTTCATTGGGCTTAATTCGTTACCTCTTCTTTACCAGGGCCCGTGGTACAGTTGGTAAGTTGGTATAACATCAGCTTAATAACCAAGACTGTCTGGGTTTGATACCTGGTAGTGGATGCGCACTGCTGATGAGTCCCAAATATAGGACGAAACGGCCGTCCAGTGCTTTCTGCATTCTGTTGAGGTCGAATATAAAGCTCAATGATTTACTTAATTATATATATATATATATATTTGAAAACATTTGATATCAGTGGTAATAATTCAAAATGACTAGCTATATTCCAGAGAACCCTCATATTTTTTTTTGTTAGAGGAGAGAGGGATTGTTTTACCAGGAGTAATCTGTTCTAAGATACTGAGTATTTTCATGCAGAAAAATTGAATGTTTTCCCAATGAAACCATTTTCTTTTAAGCTCTCAGTAAATACTGAGTGACTGGATATGCTTCCCAGAATGACTTTCTATTTCTGAGATATTCTTCAGATTTACTTTCGATCTATCTAGATAAAATTAGTTGATAGAAAATGTACGACTGATGCCTCTTCTATGCACATATGTAAGACAACAAATCCAATTACATATACATAGATAATAGAAATCACTTACCATCACTGGAACCAAAATTGAATTCTGTTATTTCTTTTGCTTGAATTGTTCTCTGTGTATATTGGGCACTGGAAAATAAACAACAGCTATTTGAAAACATTGAAAAATCTCTTGAACAAAACCAGTTCAGGTTCAGTAAAACAGAATTACATCACCTGGCATTGGCTTTAATGGTAAGCACCTTATGTTATTCTAAGCTCGGCATTTAAATGTACAATGACACCAAACAGACAATTAAACTCTTTGAAAAATCTTTTTGATTTCCACTTTTGAAAGATAAAAATTTCTTTATGACCTGAGATCCGTTTTCAAATCCAATGGACATAAGTGACAAGACATCTGCAGCCTTCGCCAACATTTTTGAGATATTTTTTGTCAATGGAAAAACATTCTTTTCACATTGTGTGTGTTTGAGTGTGTAAGCACACTAACATACAATGTTAAATGAATTGTTTTTCCAATTATATATACATATATCAATAAGAAAGAGATTTTGAGTGGTCAGGAATTAATGCAAATGTTATTGACAGAATAGGGCTGTTATATATATATATATATATATATATATATATATATATATATATATGTTAATACAGGTTTCATTGAATAATATAGACAAGTTCTGTCTATTTATTTTGTGTAAGACCCGTTCGTATGATCTGATTAGCTTGATAGTGTTGTCATGGAAAGACGACAAGAAATCGCAATAATTGTTGATTTTTTTATCAGGTCTGAGCTTTCGGCTTACATAAGCCATTATCAAAGGAGGAACATTTAATGTTCAGTGAACATAGAACATTTAAATTATTATTAACAGAATGGAGTTATACAGAGAAAATTAGACAGGTCCATTTTTTGTGTCACACATGGCTGTAGGCTGAGAAGGAATGGTGGTAGTGGGTTTTATGTTCAGTTGAGTGTATAGTGGCATGAGGGATTCGTCTGGGAACTGCTGCCCACTATGGTGTAGGGGGTAAGTATAATAATTATGACCTCTCCCGTCGATTATAGGCATTGGAGTATGTTAGTAGAGGTGTCGAAATTTATTTTATTTAGGCTAGGTTTAAACTGTTTGATGTAGATAGCTTCTAGAATTTTAAGTTTTTGTTTATTATTTTCTTGTCTAAGTATATGCGTATTTTCAACAAGTGTTTCCCTAAGAAGTGTGTGTTGATAGCCGTGGTGTTTATATATATATATTGAGCAATCTGGAAGAATGGTAGACTTTGAAAAACAGTAGCTACTCTGGCATCTACGCATCATTCATTCAGCAATGAATTAGAACACTCTCAGCTATTGGGCGTGTATAATGATAATATACATGCTAAAAAGTTTGCCTCCTTCTACAGAGCACCCGTAGCTCAGAGGTAGAATCGCCGACTGATGCCAATTTGGTTGGGTTTCAATACTGGGTAAAAGGCATTCGGCTGCCTAACCGTACTGATGAGCTGTGATACAGCAAAACAGATCTGTCTGCGGATGACTATATATATATATATGCATCCCACCCCTTACCGGCTCTTCTAAGAAATCCAAACGATATAGTCTAGTTGCAAGATAATAAAAACTTACATTCTAACTGCTAATGTTAAATCTGTCTAGAAATCAAAGACTCATTAATCAACCATTTTAACTACCCACACCACTTTCTTCAAAATTCTAACGGTCAATCCACTAGACTTGTTCCCTTATCACTAACCCCCACCAACATCCCTCACACAACTGACCAAATATAAGAAAAGAGGCTTTCCATTCCTATCCATACCGCCTGATGAGTCATTGAAGTTTCAATGTTGAAACAAATGTACGATTTGTAGTGGATATATATAAAAAAATTATGTACATGTTCTGAAATATAATTTATATATATATATATATATATATATATATATATATATATATATATATATATATTACAAAAAAGTGAAAGAACACAGATTAAAAACCTACTGTTCAAGCATTTACTTTTATAAAGAGTGCTCAATACAGAGTAGAGCTTAATATTGTAACTTTGTTATTACAACGGATTATAAAAGCATAATATCACTCCACAAAAAATTTTCATGTTTCAGAACAAAACTGTTTCTCTTCAGGTGATATGTTAAAATAAATGGTGAAAATGATTTATTTTTGAAAATATAAGATGAATTCATGGTTATTTAAAAAATTAAGGAGTGGCAGTTGGATATATGCACTTAGCTGGGTCAAAGTGGTTCAATCAAAATTTAGTATTATGTAACCATGGAGATATTATGTTGTGATATCACCTTATTTTTAAAACCATTGTAATAACAAAATTACAATATATACATATATATATATATGATTGAATAAAGTAAAAATAAAACAAGAACAGAAGATGTATCACAATCTAACATGTTTCACTTTTATTAATACTTCTTCAGAGACCAAGAGAAAAAGAAAAAAAAAAAAAAAAAAAATCAACATAGAGACAGTATACTGGTACATTGGGATGAGTTCTTAATAGTCCTACATGTGTCATGTGCATTAAAGCAATAGATGATCAGTTTTAAATGTATGTGCATGGAATATTTTGGATGGTAAAGTGTATAACAGTGTATATGTGTGTAGAAATGCTTGTCTATTTAGGTGTATGTTGGATGGTAACACTAGTTAATGTGTGTTCATGTGTGTGCATATTAATACATGCGTCATGTATTAAAGCAATTGATATTTTAAATATATGTATGAGAAATATTTTGAACAGTAAAGTGTGTGTGTGTGTCTATGTAACAAGATGTTGTGATGATTTTGTTTTTGTGCTGTTGTCACTTCTATGCGGATCACTGAAATGCAAACACACACTAACACACACTTTACTGTCCAAAATATTCCTCACATATATATTTCAAAATTGTCTGTTGCTTTAATACACATGACGTGTGCATTAATATACACACATACACACACACAATAGTGCAGTAGTTGTAATTTTAGACTGTGAAGAGAAATGCAGTTGTGACTCCATTGTCAGGCACATTCACACACAAAGGCAAAAAGTTTGGGACCACCCAGTATTTCCTTAAAATGAGATTTTATTTTTAAAATAAAAGATAAAATTTCAATAACTACATTGTATTCAATATTATTTTGAAAAAAAAAGAAAAAGCACTTAACTATAAAAAAAATGATCATACAACAGTATCATATTTTGTTTTCGTCAATAAAACTACCACCTGCCTTAATTACAACTTTACAAATTCTTGACATTCTTTCTAACAGTTTTTTGGAAAAAAAAAAAAAAGTAAATGACAAACCTTCTCAAACATTCTTCAAACACTGAAAATGCCCAGTCCCCCTGAAATTTTATCTTTTACTTTAAATACAAAAATCTCATTTTAAGGTGTTTTTTTAAAGAAATACCAGATGGCCCAACCCAATACCTGTAGTGTGTGTGCATCTATGTATATTAAACCATTTCACCCCAAGCAAAGTAATAAAGCCACTAGGATACAAAAGATTACTGCTGAGTGTTAGAAAATATGAGAAAAAACTACTTTTAAGGAGAGACGACAATAACAGAATAAGAATTAAGAAAAACAATTCAACACAGAAATTCTAAGTTCGAGATTCTTTAAATGTATTTGTCAAAATGCTTTTGAAACATTCAACAAAACAGCAAATCTTTCAAACGTGAAGTTTGAAAATCCGCAGAATTATCATCAACATCATCTTTGTATAACTTTGAAAGATTTAAAGAAAATATTTACTTTTTGTTATTGAGAGCCAAAACAGAATCAATGAGTTTGTTTCGCTTCCTCTCATCGTCAACCTCCTGCAAATAAATGAAGTAAAAAAAAAATTTAGCTTCAATGAAAAAATACACTCAAAAAATATATAAACTGCAGTAATTTTTATGGGGAAATGTTTTAGAAAGACAATATTTTTACTACAATTAATCTCGAGTAAAAATGAAAAGAATTTATCCAACAATACAAAAATATTAACTTTCCAAATGAAGAACTCTCACCACCCTGATTGACTGTCTTCAGAGGTATTTACCGTACCCCACACACTTGGCCAATTGTGGGTTGTTGAGGATAATTAATCCATAGCTGGAAGTTTTTTTTAATTCAGAGTTGTTCTCCTAGACCAGTTGCCACCCGAGACTATATGTCCAAGTTTATCTTGCTATTTTACCCATAACTGGGGGGAGTGGAGATAGATTTATACTTATCCCAAGGGTATTTGCAAATAAATAAATGTTACGAAATTGACTGGAATTCAAACTTGGCTCTCTAATTCCTTAATCCGAATGGCTATCCAGTACTCCACCATGCATTCACTCTCGTTATTATAAAGACTAATATCTTTATCTTATTTGGGGGAGGGAGGGGAGATATGTTTTGCTAGATTCATTCTCAAATCTATCAAATAATGGCATGACATTTATTGTTGAGAAAAGAGAATCCATATATTATTAAACAATCTTTTTACTTTTTAATGACATCTAACAATTTTGTTTTTTGTTTTTTTTTTCACATAAAGAGGATTTATTGTGTTCTGATTTTAGGAATTTAAATCGGGTTGATGATGTTAACATTTGAATCCTCATCACGTTAGGAAAGTTTTGACTTTCATATCATTTATTTTTAAATTTAATTTTTGGTTTTATTTAACAATGAAAATTTTCAACAACATTAAGCTTTAACCACTTTTGAAAAGACACAGGGAAATTGGAGTAGATAGATCTATCTATCGCCTGGTTCACACTCCACCCATGTCTATTGGACAGGTTAAGAGGCTCATCCCTTGTTCCCTGTTTAGGATGTGGTTTCCGGCTTTATCTTTTCCAATCTTTTCACTATTACATAGCCCCCTGCACATCAGTGGCGTTACCGTCTTGCTCGGGGTGATATGATTAAAAAAAAAAAAAAACATATTACAGTTTTGAGAAAAGGAGTATTACAACAGTAAAACAATGGGACCTAGTAGCCAATCAAGTAAAACACTTAAATTCATGTGATCAAGGTACCAAGGAGGAGAGATCATTAGAACAACTGCCAAGATAATATTTATAGAAAAGACAGAGAGAGGCCAAAGCACATACTGTACACGCCTCTAAAGAATAAATGTTACTCTGAAAAATATGTTTGCAAGGAATCAATATTTGAACAAGAGTTTAATTATTCCGTTTTACTAACATAGCCACATATTTTGAATCCTCACAAGCAAAGAGAAGAAACATTTAATTACAACTTAAACAGAACATCCACTTGATCTGAATGTGACACTAGGACTTTTTAAATGAGTGGGTTCCATACCAACTTGGCAGCCCGGCTGCAGTCACTCTCTCACCGGCATGACGTGGCTTCCTTGTGCTTCTTCTACAAATACTTTCACGGCTTCTGTTCCAATGAACTTAGAACAATGGTATTCCCTAGGTATGAATTTACACAAGCTACTAGATTAGCAACTAGGTCCCACCCTTGTACAGTGAAACCGATAAAATGTAACCACAATTTCAGATTCTTTTCTCGCACTTCCCGCCTGTGGAATTCTCTTCCATATACTTGCTTCTGACAGCTACAATCTCCAGGAATTAAAATGTAAGATCAATAGACATCTCCTATCTCACATCCATACTCTCAAGTTCTTTTCTCCATCCACTCCACCCCCATTACACCGGTATTCTCATCCATCTATTACCCTCCTCCTGACATTTCCAATAACTAACCCCTCTTTCTCATCACTTTCCCCTAAGTAACCCCCTGTGCAACAGTGGTAGTAAAATGCCTTGCTTGGAATGAAATGATTAAAAAGAAAAAAAATATATTCATAAGGTCAGAGTTGGAAAATAGTCCTTTTTTTATATTAAAACAATGAAAATTTTCAACAACATTAAGCTTTAACCACTTTTGAAAAAACACAGGGAAGCCATATTACAGTTTTGAGAACAACAGTAAAACAGTGGGACCTAGTAGCCAATCAAGTGAAACACTTAAATTCATGTGATCTTGGTACCAAAAAGATAACTAGATCACATGATTAGTAAAATGGAATAATTAGACTTTTTTCACAAACAATTTATTTTCTATTATACTAATAGAAAATAAATTGGTTGTGAAAGAAAAAGGAAAAACATAATATTTTAAGGATACAAAAGGCACATCTCCTATTGGTCAAGTCACATGGTCACATGACAGCCGCTTCGTGACATCACTCCAGATAGTGACCCAAGCACTAGTTATCAGACAGTCGACATACAGCAACCAAACGAGAAGGTTGTTCTCAAACAGCCTGGGTCCTCCCAGGCAGATTAAGGCTAAATCTGCCTTTCCCTGCAGCTTGCAAGCATACCAGACTAGGATATAAATGAATCTTGCCTTATCCCACGGAGATAAAGATGAATCTGGCCATACCCTGCTGGTATATAGATGAATCCAGCTCCTCTAATTCTGAAATCAGAACAATAGCTTTTCCAGACTAGAAGCAAATCAAAACTATATGTAAGAGCGTTTTTTTTTGTTCCTCCTAATACTTTATGTTAGATATATACAGACCCTACAGTTTACTCTCGCATCAGTTAAAAATCTGCTGAGTCTGACAAAGCAAACCTCACTGCCGAGCTTGAAAAGGACCTCTAATCCATGGCAAACTGGGGTAAGAAATGGCTTGTGAATTTTAATGCTTCCAAAACGAAGCTGCTATCTATTAACCATCACAGACAATCGCTCCTATCCCCCACTAGGATGGATCAGGCTAGTCTCCCTGAAAGCAAAACATTGTGCCTCTTTGGCTTAACTCTCACAACAGTCCTCAAGTGGAATGATTATATAGAATCCATAGCTAAATCCATTGCTAAGAAAGTTGGTTCTCTGTGTAGGGCCAGGAAGTTTTTTCTGCCTGAAACAATACTGCACATATATAAATCTACCGTCCACCCATGCATTGAATACTGCTGCCATATCTAGTTGGGTGCTCTTGCTATCTACCTAGGTGTCCTTGACAAAATCTGTAATGTGATTGATCCCAAGTTGGTAGCTCAGATACAGTCACTTTCTCACTGGCACAATGTGGCTTCCCTGTGTCTCTTCTACAAATACTTTCATGGCTTCTGCTCCGATGAACTTAGCTCACTAGTGCCCCTTATGTATAAATTTACTTGAGCCACAAGATTAGCAACTAGGTCCCACCCTTTTACTGTGAAACCAATAAAATGTAAATGCAAATTCTACTCCAGCAGCATCCTTTGTCGCACTCCCCACCTGTGGAATTCCCTTCCATTTACTTGCTTCCCCGACAGCTGCAATCTCCAAGAATTTAAATGTAAAATCAATAGTCATCTTCTATCCTACTGACTTGCATCCTCTCTCTCTCTCTCATGCTCCTTTCCCTGTCCACTCCACTCTCATCTGTATTCTCATCCTTCTCTTACCCACTTCCTGACACTCCCTATAACCTGTCGCTCTTTCTCATAACTTTCCTCCTATGTAAGCCCCTGCAAAACAGTGGCAATAAAATGCCTTGCTTGGGGCGATATGATTATTAAAAAAATGTAAAGACAATAGTCATCTTCTATCTCACTAACCTACACCCTCTCTCTCTCATGCTCCTTTCTCCATCCACTCCACTCTCATCAGTATTCTCATCCTTCTCTTACCCACTTCCTATAACCTGTCACTCTTTCTCATAACTTTCCTCCTATGAAACCCCCTGCAAAACAGTGGCAGTAAAATGCCTTGCTTGGGGTGATATTATTATATAAAAAAAAATTTTTTAAAAAAAGTTTTTTTCTGTGTGGACACTTATATCCGGGTTATACTGTATAATTCTGTGTATATCACAGGATATAAAAGCCTCTCTGAGTACAAGAATTTATTCATTTGTTTCCCCCTTTCTGTTCCCATTACAATGACAACAACAAAAACTAACTAACCTGTTTCTGTTTACCGAAATTAAATACTAGTATGACCAACAAACAAGTTTTTGGGTTTCGAGCTGCCTTCGGGGTGCAGCGGATATTGACTCAGAACAACAAATCGGGTGAGCCGAGTTCGAATTTCAATTGGATTCCTTGCATTTACTTGCGCACAAGTACCCTTGGGAAAGGTATTAATCCATCTCTTTCTGCCAGTTATGGGTTAAATAACAGGACAGATTGGTTGGCAACCAGTCTACTGCAGAAAGCAATGGCAACCTACTGCGGGATAATCTTCTGCCTAGTCAGTCATGTCTCTTTCAAGACATGATCGCCCAAAGCGTGTATCACATATGGCACCTAACTGACTGGCTGAATATATAATAGTTGGAAACATAATTAAAACATCTACTGGGCATAAAGTGGGGTATCAGTTTCATATTGTTATGAAGTAATAAACTGATCCCCCACTAATTTCAGTTAATGTAATATAGTCTATCTCTTCTTCCTACAGCTATGAGTTAAATGGAAGGACAAATTCGGTTCTATAGCCTTGGCTGGCAACCAGTCTACCAGTAATGGCAACCTACTGAGCGATAATCTGCCCAGTCAGTCATGTCTCTTTCGAGACATGATCGCCCAATGCATGTATCTTGCATGGCACTTAACTAACTTGGCAAGGTGTTTTTTTTTATTTTTTAAGTATTATCATTTTTATAAAAAGAAAGACACATAACAGAAAGAATTTAAAAGACTTACTTGTAATTCCTCATCACTTTCACTTATTTCTGCATCTTTAAAATCATCTTCATCTTCTACAAGAAGGTCCATGTTTGTTGCCCCTGGGACAGTATTTAAAACTTTATGACAACCTGAAAAATAAGATCTGAAGAGAAGAAATTTTTTTGTAGTTAACTTTAAGAAACATGGACACCAAGTTGTGGTGTAATGGTTAGTAAGCTGATCTTTTACAACAATTAGTAGTGAGTCTGATCCTTACTGGATACTTCAGGCTTGTCCTAATGACAAAAATAATCTAAAATCAGTACAAGAAGCACAAAATTGAAAAACTGCTAATGATCCTTAGATTTATTGTTGATTAAAAAAATTTAAAAATATGTATTAAAGATGCCAGTAATTTTTTTGTTTTAATTAGGTTTGTGCATAAATTTCCAGTGAAAAAAACAGCTTTTAGTTTTCAGCAAGGAAGCTGCAAACCTTGATGTAGGGAGCAAGTTGAATGTTTATTAAATTGGCATTGAGTCAAATATAACCGAACTCCTACAACTTAAGGATTATCAGAAGGTTGAAGCTTGGAAGAATAAAAGTATTTTGTTTGTATCTTTAAGTAGAATTTTATTAACGAAACAATAACATCTGTAGCTGTAGGAACAGTCAGCCATGTGTGGCACAAGACCAATTCACAAACATAGCCGACACTCCACACAACTTTAGATTATTAGTTTCATCAGAAGGTTGTAGTTTGGAAGAATAAAAGTATTTCGTTTGTATGTTTAAGTAGAATTTGATTAACGAAACAGAATAACATCAATTTGGAGGACTTAAATGTTCAATGAGAAAGTGAATTCAGAGCATGTAGTTGTAAGTAGCAGAATATGTTTATGCAGAACTAACAAAGCTTGGAAGAATAAAAGTATTTTGTATGTAGAATTTTATTAACGAAACAGAATAACATCAATTTGTAGGAGTTAAATGTTCAATGAGAAAATGTGATACGTAGTTAAGTGAATCCAGAGTGTGTAGTTGTAAGTAGCAGAATATGGTTATATGTTCTGCAGAATTAACAAAGTACTAATAAAGTCTGTGTTGTTTTCCTTTTTTTTATGGCCGGCAAGAAAGTGAAAAGGAAGGGAAAGCAATTGAGGTAGACTGTACTTATCGGACGTGAGTTTTTAGGAGTCAGTTGAAGTATCTTGTTGTTCTGTCAGAAGTAATGAGGACTTACGAGGGTGAGACAACCATGTCTGTAGTATGTGGGTTCTAAGGCATGAAGTAATGAGGACTTACGAGGGTGAGACAACCATGTCTGTAGTATGTGGGTTCTAAGGCATGAAGTAATGAGGACTTACGAGGGTGAGACAACCATGTCTGTAGTATGTGGGTTCTAAGGCATGAATGCTCCATTTATCTCCACATTTATAGCCACCTTTCAGGAGTGGCAGGATGAGGGAAGGTGGAGGTTAACTGATAAAAGACCTTTCCCTCGTTAGTAGTAGCAGCCTTCTTTTTTTTTTTTTATAGTGATCTATTTTGTTACCTGACCTAAACAGAGAGGGTTGCAAAGAAAGGACATTTTCTTTTGCAACCCAGCTCACTCTGATAGGTCAAATTAATTTTCAACAGTTGTTGTGGTCTTCTTTGAGGGGTGGCAGGAATAGGGCAAACGAAGAAGAGGGAGAACGAATGTGTGTCAGGATGTTATGTCCAGGTCAGTGGCTTGAAGTTTCACATCTTGCCAGTGTCATCTCTAATTTCTGCTTCCATTTGATTGATTGATTCGACTTTCTTTCATAGCCAAAGCCTTTTTCACACTGGATTGTTAACTTTTCTCTCAGTTTTACAAATCGCTTCCTTTCATTGGTTAGAAAATAAATTTAACATTGGATCGCAAAATTTTGCATCGGCTTTTTATTTCAGTACAGGGTCAATCCTTTTATCAGTCAAAAAATTAAATTTCATACTGGATTGTGAATTTTTGTGAAAGTGAAGAAGAGAAGAGAGTTACTTTTAAATTGCATTTTCACAACAAGTCACTGATTTGAATTTTAACAAAAGAAGTCTTCAACTTTAACTGCTTTCTTTTCGTGGATAAACTTGGTTAAAAAAGTAAAAGTGCATTCCCATATCAGGTGAAGGAATTTATTGGGACTAAAAGGATTTTTTTCCAAACTTTTTTTCTTTAGTCTTCAAATACACACACGACTTTCAATGAAAAAAAAAACTATAAAATTTAATTAATAAAATCGTAATTTACGCTGTAAGTAAAAGAAATAAACTATTATGTACTCCGCTCGATAAACGGCAGTAGTCAAGTCATAAAATTTTATACTTTTTTTCGCCGGATTTATGAGGACTTTTAAAACTTTTAAAGCAGAATCTTTTTTCAACAAATGCAAAATGTGTAAAAAAAAAAAAACAAAACAAAAAAAATAAACGGTCAATCAGATTTTTCAAGAAAAGAATTACTCACTTAGTCAAATATAATTCAATAAAACAGAGAAATTGCTCTTATAATTTTTAAAAAAAAATAGTTATTTCAATCAAAATTCAATAGTTAGTTGACCAATATATTTTTTTAGTCTGATAAGGCCAATAAAAACCTAGTCCTCGAAGTTTAAATTCACTATAACTAACATCTTCGTATGTCTAGGACTTTGTATTTAATTTCTTGGGTGGTTTATCAACTCAGACACCCTTTTTGTTGTTATCTTAACCATTTGTACTGTAGTGTAAAAGAACTTGAAAAATAAAAAAAAACATAACCAGTAGAGTAGAAACTCATTAAAAAAGTTAAAAAAAACTAACTACTAAACAAGTATTGGGCAGTGTTAAAAATGAATAAAACATCTCTTGAATATTTATATTTCAATTTCATATAACTGAAATATTAAATAAGTAAAATTAAAATAAATGATTTTTTTTTTTCACTCACCAATCTGAATTCGTACACTAAATTCCACATGGATAAGAAGAAGTGGCACTTTATGTCTGTCGTAAAACAATTACAATAAACAATTCTTAAAATTGCATTTATAAAACCCCCAAACCTGAGTAGATATGATTTTTATAGCTATATATCGATTTTAATTCTCAGCTAATTTCTTTTTGGAGGAACAAAATAAAAATTATAAATAATATTACGACATGCCGGAAAGTAAAACAAATCCAAGGGGGGCAACTCTAATTTACGGTAACAAGTGACGGCATGAAGAATACTTTCAATGTGCTTTGTGTTTCAATTGAATGAAAATTCATCAGAATAATTTTTATAGTTAGATATTTTGAGATTAAAAATATTACATTAGAACAACGAAAACGATGGTAAGTTTCTGAAGTCAAAACTTAACATTTAAAAATAAGAATGAATCAAATATTTAATTTAATTTTCTTTTTCCCATAATCATTGTTGCCACTTAACTGTTTTGTATGTGAAATGATCGCGTGTATGTTTGGTCGGTATATTTTTTGTTTTTGTGCCCGCCAACATCATACTTCTGGATTTTTGGAACCGAACAGTTTTTTTTTTAATTAATTAATAATCTACAGGGGAAGATACTTAGTACTTGAAGAAGGTCGGAGCGTACAACGACCGGAACGTCGTACAAAAATGGCAACGAAGATGAGGACAATAGTCCAAATAATGTAAATAATGAAAAGGAATTTTTTAAAAGGATTGTTCTTTTCGCTGTTCATGTCTTGTCTGGGGGGTGGGGGGATATCTCGTCTTACTGCTGCTCAGTTATTGTTCAGTGTTACTGTTCACCCTATTTTCCCACTGAGTCTTAGTTACTACCCGACACAGGAACTGAACTTGCACAGACTAGGGCCTATCACTAAAAAATTAACGAACAACAAGTGTTTCAGTCAACTTAGTCACTCCGTAGATTAAATAAAATAAAAAGAGTTCAGTTCGAAATTCTATGATGGTTCCCCAGATCGACAAGCTTGTTGGGGCCTCAATTATGCATAGAAATTTTAGGTTTGAATTTTACATGGCACAAGGCCATTCCCAAAGACTTCATAACTGAATTTTTGCATTCCAACAATAATTTTATTGCAATCACACATCAAATTAACATTGAACATTGGAACATTGAATAAATGATCAAAGCATTATTTGTTATAAAGTGTCTATTAACAAATAACAATATTTACAGACGTTGAGTGTTTCTGATTAAAATGTCTTTCATTTTCTGCAGAAGATTGTGTTAAAGTTTTTAGGTAAGTTGCAAAGTTCTTTGTTGCTGGAAGACTTAGCTGTGTCAAATGGAATTTATGTTTGGATTAATATTGATAGGAATTTCATGTAGAATACTGAATTTGTGAATAGGTTCATCTTGTGAGTTTAGAAGATTGTTTCAGTAAAAGAAAGTGAGTTGGACTTACGTGTTATACTGACAAGAAATCTTTTGGCAACGGTAGTAATTTGTACCAGTCTTATATAAAGAAATAAAAGGCATCTACTTGCGCCTTGCAATTAGTGTGGGTGTGTGAGAGAATTGCTTGATATTGAAGAGCGCAAATCCCGCAACAGCATGCTTCTATTTGAGGCAGCTGTGAACTGCCTTCCTTCGTGTCCTGTGTTTCTGCTGCAACTCCCTGGGTGTATCATGTGTCTGCTATATATATATCCCGTAAAAGAGCGGGAAAGTAAGATTATCACGTGATTGTCGAGTGTGTGTATATACACTGAGTGAATGTAGTTGTGTGGAAATACACATGACTATAAGCTCTTAAAGAAGGCCGGACGGCATAACGGACAAAACGTTGTGATAATAACAACAAAAGATGAGGACATAGTGATTATATAGTAATAATAGTATATAGTCACTTTTGAATGCAAATAATGATAACTTTAATTTCACATAAAAATTGAAAACAATTTGGCAGACCTGAAGGAGACTATCACCACCTGTAAATTTGTTTTTCATTTTTTTTTACTTTTTTCAATGCAATCTTATCAATTACAACCTGAACTTTCCAAATGACAAAAAAAAAAATTGGAAAAATTTCAATATTTAAACAATTTTAGTGGGGCTCAGTTTTTTATGCAACATTATAGTAAATCAATCCTCCATTTTGGAACCACTCGCCGGTATGACATTACCACCACCTGTAAATTGGTTGATTATCAATTTTTTTTTATTTTTTCAGTGCAATCTTATCGATTAAACTCAAAACTTTCTGATTGACAAATAAATTTGTAAAAATTTGAACATTTAAACAATTCTAGAGGGAGGGCTCAGTTTTTCATACAACCTAAAATCGATTCTGTACAATTAACTTTTTTGTTTGCGCATAATCAACAACTGAATATTTTTGAATAAAGCCATTCTTGGAGTTTCCGATGATGCCATCATAAGAATTGAAGAAAACTTGAAAAAGACAAAAACAAGAGCAAGAACTCTTCCCCCAAAAAAAACAAAAAACAAAGCGACTCCAACAAATTTACAGATAATGGTACTGTCGTACCGGTGAGTGGTTCCAAAATGGAAGATCGATTTTACTATAACGTTATATGAGAAACTGAGCCCCTCCCCAAATTGTTTAAATATTGACATTTTTCCACTTTTTTTTTTTTGATAATCAGAAACTTTATGTAATAATTGATAAGACTGCGCTGAAAAAAGTATAAAAGAAAATGAAAAACAACAAATTTAAAGGTGATGGTAGTCACCTTCAGGTCCTCCGACAATTTATTTAATAAAAATTTATTTACATTAAAAATTAAAATACAGGATATTTAATGAAAGCTTTTATATATATATTATTGATTTTCCGCACTATTGTAAGAACTGCAACCTTGAAACTTCTGAATATTGTTTCTTATGTCTTTGTCTATGAGTGTATCAAATTTGATTAAAATCGGACCACTCCTTCTATAACCCGATTTTTTCGATTATCGATTTTCGATATTTATCAGGGGTACCTCGACACAAAACCTAACTAAGAACACTTGCAGATGCTTATAGTACAACTGTGTAAATTTTCAAGAAAATTGGTTCACCCGTTTCGGAGTTTATAGGGAACAGACACACACACGCACATACACAAAGTTCCATTTATAAATAAGTTTAGATTTAGATTAGATTATATATATATATATATTATGCTCTCATTACAATTGAGGTCTCTGGAGAAGAAAAAATTTAAAAACAGTTTCCACTTCTGCTATATGTGTGACTCTTCAGAAATGAATTGAGTTCTCTCGGTGACTGGTGTCTGTATACACTGCTTATATGCAAGACGTTAAAATTTCCCTTCTCTGATTCCATGTGCTGATGGCTTAGGGAGTAGCAACTCTGACTGACACCAAATCGGTTGAGTTTTGATCCTGGCCCGAAGCAAGTGGATGTATCTAACCACACTGATGAGCTGTGATACAGCGAAACAGGCTTGTATGTGGATGACTAATATATATATATATATATATAGAGAGAGAGAGGATGATCAAAGTAAAGAGGCTGCTATCATTAGCTTGATTGATAGATATGAATATATAGACATAGATAACATTGACAGTGCTTTATTTCAGATAAATGATTTAGTTTAGGGTTTTTACTACCAAAAATAAAGAAAACTGAATTAGTCTTCTTTTTTCTTTTCAGTCTGTAACTGTGAGAACGGATGTTGGGTCGATTAAGATTGAATTGTTTTGTGAACAAGTTCCAAAAGCTTGCGAGGTAAGTCATTTAGGCTTTTTATTATTATTGTTTTTTTTTGTTTTTGTTTTTTCAATTGGAGTTGATAGATCTATCTATCGCCCGGTTCACACTCCACCCACGTCTATTGAATAGGTTAAGAGGCTCATCCCTTGTTCCCTGTTTAGGATGTGGTTTCCGGCTTTCTCTTTTCCAATCTTCTCACTTTGTTTTTTTTTTCAATTGGAGTAGATAGATCTATCTATCACCCGGTTCACACTCCACCAACGTCTATTGAATAGGTTAAGAGGCTCATCCCTTGTTCCCTGTTTAGGATGTGGTTTCCGGCTTTCTCTTTTCCAATCTCCTCACTTTGTTTTTTTCTTTCAATTGGAGTAGATAGATCTATCTATTGCCCGGTTCACACTCCACCCACGTCTATTGAATAGGTTAAGAGGCTCATCCCTTGTTCCCTGTTTAGGATGTGGTTTCCAGCTTTCTCTTTTCCAACCTTCCATTTTTTTTTTTTCAATTGGAGTAGATAGATCTATCTATCGCCCGGTTCACACTCCACCAACGTCTATTGAATAGGTTAAGAGGCTCATCCCTTGTTCCCTGTTTAGGATGTGGTTTCCGGCTTTCTCTTTTCCAATCTCCTCACTTTGTTTTTTTCTTTCAATTGGAGTAGATAGATCTATCTATCGCCCGGTTCACACTCCACCCACGTCTATTGAATAGGTTAAGAGGCTCATCCCTTGTTCCCTGTTTAGGATGTGGTTTCCGGCTTTCTCTTTTCCAATCTTTTCACTATTACGTAGCCCCCTGCACATCAGTGGCGTTACCGCCTTGCTAGGGGTGATACGATTAAAAAAAAGAAAAAAAAATACGTAATGTTAATTGCATTCAGGGTTGTGAAAAAAACTTTTTATATGACACCCGCCCAAAAAACACCTACCAAATTTTGCAGCACTAAACATTTTCTATTAAAAATTAAGCACATCTTTTGACATTTAACATTTCACAATTGTATCCTGAAATCTAAAAATTGATAACAAGAAAAAACCTGGAAATATAATTGGTTTATTTTTTAACTCTCATCACAAATATGCATGGGACCCCACAGTAAAAAGGCCTTGTGCCACATTTGGAATTAGTCAATATTGTGTTCAATATCTTAGCACAAACAATAGAATGACAATCAACAAAGTGTTTAGGAAAGTTGTGTTTAATGATTATTTTTTTAAATATTTTTGTTAGCAAAGTCATTAGTGATGTCATTATAAACACCAAATTGGGAAAGTCAATTTCAGTGCTAAGAATTACCCAGTCAACCAATCTATTGTGTCATTGTTGATTTAATTAAATTCTTTACTAATTTTATCTTTATGAATAATCCTTCAACAATGAGAAATATTTGTAGAAAAACATTTGCAAAATAAGATTCCAAGTAAATAATCTTTGGAAGACAATTTTCTACGTAACCTTTCCAAAGTTGACATCATGAGTTTTTCTTAAATACTTCCTCTTTTGAACCACTGTGTTCCTGAATCTCCTGTTTATATTCATGTAATCAGTTTGGTTTTCATGTTTCCTCCTGGGCTTCTCCATGTCCATAAGCGTCTTGGGTTTTCTTGAAACCAGGTGTTGGTTATTCCCTGGTCATTTGCTGTGCATCAATGAACCTATTTTTCCCCTCAATCATTGCAGTTTCCTAGTCCAAAGATACCAGTTGTCTTCCCTTCCCTCTCCTTATCTACCTTGGCATTCAAGTCTCCCATAACAATTCTAATTTCTTTGGTTTTACACTGAGCCTTGGCATTGTCCAGTATGGAATAGAAAGATTCTATTTCCTCCTCAGTGCCTTGTGTTGTTGGTGCATAGACAATTATAACTATGTTAAAGAGCTTCCCTCTCAGTTTGACCAAAAGGACACTTTCAAATAACTGGCAGTATCCCAGGAAACATTTCTTTGTCCAGTATTAAGCCAATTGCCTTTTAATCATTTTTACCTCCTGTATATATAAGTGGAAAAAGCAGTCTATGTAAGTCGGATCAAATTCTTTATCTGTGCCATCTCAAGAAAATTTTCCTTTGAATAAAAATTCCACAAACAAAGGAAAAATAAGTTAAGCACAAGAGAAATTGTTGATGGGTAGATTACAAAAATAATCCAGTCCATTTATTCAAACACAATGAATGCAAGAGCCTATTTACAAAGAAATTATGGGGTGGCTTTTTCTTTTGGAAAGCTCTATGATCCAGACACAATTTAACAATTTGTTTCATTTAAATAAGCTTCAAACCTTTTTCAGGGTTATATAATGTTTTACAAACAAAACAAGTTTTTTTTTTCTTAAGCAGTTGATTCTTTTCATCTGGCTAAAAAAAAAAAATGTTATATTAATCCAAAATTAATTTCTTGATGACCTTGTAACCTTGAAGAACACCACCCTTCATCTCAATATCTTTTTTTCTGCCCATCTTATCTCTACATTCCATTATCCTGGCATGATGGTAAACTGCATCTGGCAGCAAGGCCTCTGATTGGGAGGTTGTGAGGAGCATGGAACCACCTCTTAATTTTTGTTGTTCTCAGGTCCACTCTGACCCAGAGTGGTAGCACCAGTTAGGGTCCTGGCTATGGGTAAATAGTTAACCCCAAAATTGGAGTCAAAATACTATGAAAGTATAAAAATACACTTTTATAGACTGGCAACCAGGTCCCACCCATTTACAGTTTGGACTGAAGGTCATTCGTGGTTGAGAGGTCTAAGATGTGCCAGAAAGATATATGTATATAAATAGACTTTTATAAAAAAAAATATACATTTTTGAAGGAAAAATATTACCTACAATACATTTTTGAAGATAAAATTGTTACCATAATACATTTTTGAAGGAAAATATTCTCAACAAAACATATTTGAATACAAAACTAGAAGACATTTTCAGTTTTCTAAAATAAAAAAGAATAAAAACAAAAAATTTTCATTAAAATCTGACTAAATCAACCTTCTCACTATAACCGAACATTAAAAAACAATACTTTAATAACCTACAGAGGTGTTGATATGCCGTTAAACAAAACTCAAACTATACATTCCAATTTACCCCCAAAAATGTTGTTGTTTGATTGTAATACAGATTGTAATGGCTACCAACCAATTCCACTTCACATGACAAGAATAGAGCAGTAGTTTCAAAATAGATGGTTTAAATTAATCTCCTAATTTGTAATAAAGGAAAACAGAAAAAAAATTTAATTAGTCCCGACTTGGCAGCTCGACTCCAGCCACTTTCTCACCGCTGGGATGTGGCTTCTCTCTGTCTATTCTACAAATATTTTCATGGCTTCTGCTCCGACGAACTTAAGTCACTGGTACCTCGGCCACAGGAGGTTACTCGTGCATCCAGACTGGCAACAGGGTCCCACCCATTTACAGTTAGATCAACCAAATGCAGACAACAATTCTACTCCAGCAGCTTCTTTTCTTACACTTCCCACCTGTGGAACTTCCTTCCATATACTTGCTTTCTTGACGGCTACAACCGCCAGGAATTTAAATGCAATGTCAATACCCATCTCTTATCCACTTGACTCCAGTTCTTTCTACATCACCCTGTATATCTATATCTTTTCTTTCTCTCTACATTTGCAACTGTCTTCACGTTATTCCCTGCCTGTTCCCATCTTTCTCTTACCCTTTCTCTGATACACCCTGTAACTGGTTTGTCTTTCTCTTCACTCTCCTCCTGTCTAAATTTTTACTTTTATGTAGCACCCTGCTCATCAGTGGCTGCATTGCCTTGCTAGGGGTGAAATGCTTAAAAAGAAAAAAGTGAAATATTTAGACATTTTTTTAAAAATGTTTTTCAATGTATTTTTTTGTTTTTCTAAATTTATGCTAAATTTTTTTCTTTTGTTTTCTACAGAATTTTATGGCTTTATGTGCTTCTGATTATTACAATGGTTGCTTGTTCCATCGAAACATCAAAGATTTTATGGTTCAGACTGGTGACCCAACTGGTAAGAGACTGATTAAACTTTTACAAGCCTACATGGCTTTTGCAATTTATAGATAAAACGCAAAGTAATTTACATTGTCTTTTTATAGTTACTTCTAATACTTTTCTGTACTATTCAACCAGGAACACAAATTCTTGAACACTGACCAATTTTCTCCTTCCTGATTGTAGCTGTCTCAGAGCCAGTACAAAGGGGTTAAGTACTTATAGGTGTCTTATAATTCAAGTGACACTGGCTACATGGTGTTACAAGGATGCATTTATATATAAAAATAATATTAATAATGTCTAAAAAAGGTTAAAATTTATAGTTAGGGATTCTATTGAGTCCTACCTGTTATTACAAAAAAGTTTTAATTCATGAAGTAGTTGTAAAAATAGAGAAATTAGAAATAGAACGTTTGGAAGATGCTAGAATGTCTGAGAAAATTGGAGTAAAATCTAGAGAATTCTAAAGGATTCTAGAATATGCAAATTAGGTGTTAGCCCCTCTAAAAATAGGTTTTAGGAAGAGAGTAGTCAGTTGTTAACAGGATTTGCTGACATTATCAACTGTGGCCTGATTCGTGGATCTGTGCATCCAGCCAAAAGAATCTCTGAAAAAAGTTATCACCCAACTAAAGATATTTGACCCCCTTCCTTCCCCTTTGTAACACTTTGCCTGCCAGTAGTAAATTCTGTTTTATTTTTGAATGCAAAAACTGTATATTTGTAAATATTTTTATTTAATGTTTTGGTGAATTAAATATTTGTTTGTGATTTTAACTCTGAGATTTGGTCAATCATTTTTTTTCTTTTGTTACACTTAACACGTAACACATGGTAAACACCATATTTTGGAGTGAAAGCAAAATGATAGTTGCTGTGTTCTTGCTTAGAAAAGAGGCTTAGCAAGACTTGTATCAATTCCGATGTATCGCTTTGAAAAAGATGCTTGGTGAGATTTGTACATACTCTCAAATTCTGGTTAGACAGCATGCAAGGTGGGTTAGAACACCCATCAGTCACCTTTGACTTTCCATGTTATTTTAGACAATTTGTATTACATCTGGCAGCAAGGCCTCTGATTGGGAGGTTGTGAATAGCGTGGAACTATCTCCTAATTGCTGTTGTTCTCAGATCCACCCTAACCTGGAGTGGTAGCACCTGTTAGGGTCCCAGCTATGGGTAAATAGTTAACCCCCCCCCTCGCCAAACTGGGGTTAAAACACTATGAAAGACTTTTATAGAAATATATGCATAAAAATAGACTTTTGTAAAAAAAAAAATATACATTTTTGAAAGAAAAATATAATCACCAATACTTTTCAGAAGGGAAAAATTATTGCCATAACAAGTTTTTGAAGGAAAAAAAATTATTGCCATAATACATTTTTGAAGAACAAAAATTATTACCAGCAATACATTTTTGAATACAAAATGTGAAGACATTTTCAGTTTTCTAAAATAAAATAAAAAAAATTTTTTCATCAAAATGTGACTAAATCAACCTTCTCACTATAACCGAACATTAAAAAACAATACCTTAATAACCTACAGAGGTGTTGATATGCCGTTAAACAAAACTCAAACTATACATTCCAATTTACCCCCAAAAATGTTGTTGTTTGATTGTAATACAGATTGTAATGGCTACCAACCAATTCCACTTCGCATGACAAGAATAGAGCAGTAGTTTCAAAATAGACTGTTTAAATTAATCTCCTAATTTGTAATAAAGGAAAACAGAAAAAAAATTTAATTAGTCCCGACTTGGCAGCTCGACTCCAGCCACTTTCTCACCGCTGGGATGTGGCTTCTCTCTGTCTATTCTACAAATATTTTCATGGCTTCTGCTCCAACAAACTTAAGTCACTGGTGCCTCTGCCACAGGAGTTTACTCGTGCAACCAGACTGGCAACAGGGTCCCACCTATTTACAGTTAGATCAACCAAATGCAGACAACAATTCTACTCCAGCAGCTTCTTTTCTTACACTTCCCGCCTGTGGAACTTCCTTCCATATACTTGCTTTCTTGACGGCTACAACTGCCAGGAATTTAAATGCAATGTCAATGCCCATCTCTTATCCACTTCACTCCAGTTCTTTCTACATCACCCTGTATATCTATATCTTTTTCTTTCTCTCTACATTCGCAACTGTCTTTACGTTATTCCCTGCCTGTTCCAATCTTTCTCTTGCCCTTTCTCTGATACACCCTGTAACTGGTTTGTCTTTCTCTTCACTCTCCTCCTGTCTAAATTTTTACTCTTATGTAGCACCCTGCTCATCAGTGGCTGCACTGCCTTGCTAGAGGTGAAATGCTTAAAAAGAAAAAAGTGAAATATTTAGATATTTTTTTAAAATGTTTTTCAATGTATTTTTTTTGTTTTTCTAAATTTATGCTAAATTTTTTCTTTTGTTTTCTACAGAATTTTATGGCTTTATGTGCTTCTGATTATTACAATGGTTGCTTGTTCCATCGAAACATCAAAGATGTGACTAAATCAACCTTCTCACTATAACTGTACATTAAAAAAATAACTTAAAACCCTACCTTTTTGGCATTAAATAACCCACAGAGGTGTTGATATGCTATTAAACAAAACTGAAACTCAAACAATTGTATTAGCATGTGGAATGTATCGCCGTTTTTTTCTTTCAGTATATTACAGTGTTTATAGAATCAAAATACATTTTGCCTTCAGTCAATTCAGTTGTCCTTACCAGAAGAAAAAATATACAGCAGAGAAGTATTCTGCACTTAAGAAGAAATGGCACATTTTTTCAAAACTCAAAAATATTAACCAATCTTAAGTTTAACCGAAAGTAACGTAATAATTTAATGTAACATGAAATTATTTCTGGTACTACGTAAGTATGTAACCTAAGGGCAATGATTTTTCTAAAATATTTGATCTACCTTAAAGAAAATTATCTACATGTACAACTTAAGCAACACCTAAGGTTGGGTTTATGTTATTTTATGGTATATCATAACATAAACCCAACCTTAGGTGTTGCTTAAGTTGATCGGATGTGCGTTGTGGCGCAGTGGATATCAGCTCGAAACGAGAAATCGGGGAACCGAGTTCAAATTCCAGTTGAATTCTTTGCATTCACTTACGCGCAAATACCCTTGGGAAAGGTATTAATCCGTCTATTCCTTCCAGTTATGGGTTAAATAACAGGACAGATTGGGTTCTATAGCCTTGGTCGGCAACCAGTCTACTGCAGAAAGCAATGGCAACCTACTGCGGGATAATCTTCTACCCAGTCAGTCATGTCTCTTTCGAGACATGATCGCCCAAGCGTGTATCACATAAGGCACTTAACTGACTATGGTATATCAACTGCAATTTGTTATTTAAAGCCAACAAATTTTTTAGAATAGATTTGTATGAATAGAATGTATTCTTTGTAAGAAATCAGTTTGTGGAAGATCAGGTTTTATTAACATATTTTTATAAAGAGGCTTTAATTCAAGAGTCAAATGCATTGATGATACTATTTCTTTTCAAAAATGTATTGCTGTCATTTTTTGAAATGTATTGCTGGTATTTTTTAATCTATTGCTGGTATTTTTTAATGTATTGCTGGTATTTTGTAAAATGGGCATATTAAATCGTAATTTGTTTTATGCATATTGTTATTACTTAAACATATCACCATTATTAATTTATAACTTTTCTTTCAAATTATTAGTGAGCAAAGGTCATTATTGTTATGAATAAAGATTTTTAAAAACACACAGTTTTTCACTTTCAAGATGAAATTTTAAATTGGCAAAAACTTTTGCACCGACATAAAATTATAGAGTTAGTAAAAGTAGAAGAATTCTGTAGCATTTAAATCGATAGTTCCTAAACATTTTCTCTGGGCTGTATTTTTTTAAAATGAAAATTTGCACACACCTCACCAAATTTTATCTGATAAAAAGTACATTTATTAATAAAAAAACAGAGGTAAACACTGATAACTGTGAATTTGAAATCAGAACATTATCATTGATAACTCTCTCCTTGAATTTGCAGACTCTAGTTACTATATTCTTTATACTTGATATAATGCAAAAAATATCACAATGAAAAAATCAGTCAATAATTATTTATAACTATTTATACTGACACTGATACATGAATCTACAAATAATCCATAAGATTTTAAATTTTGAAATTATATTTATTTTTGGCATATTTTTTGAAATTATTTCTAAATCTTTGATTATCTTTCAATCATTTTGCCTTCTAGTGAATAGGAAATTAAGAATTAAAATCAACTTTCTTCTTCACTTTTACAAAAATTCACAATGACATGTGAAATTCTGGTTTTTTTCAAATAGAAAAGGATTGACCAGGTGCTTTAAAAAAAAGTCGAAAACGGATTTCGCAAGTAGATGTTAAATTGATTTTCTAACCAATGGAAGCGATTTGGAAGACCATATAAACTTTCGGAATCCATTGTGAAAAATCTAGATTACAGTAAAAGGTTTGGTCAGTGTCAGTCAGTCAAAGTCAGATGGGAGCAGCAAGATGAAACAACTTAAATGTAACAGGAGAAACTTCAATCACGACCCGGACATAGGTTGTGTCACACATTGTCCTCTTTCACCTTCTTTCTTGTGTGCTGATTCCTTTTACTTCTTCTTCTCCATTCAAAGACATTATTACTAAACAAACGCTCGTACATACATAGGTAGGTAAGCATAAACTCTTTCAAACAAATTATTACTATGAACATTTTTTCAACCACGACCCAGACATAGGTCGTGTCGCACATTGTCCTCTTTCTCCTTCTTTCTCGTGTGCTGATTCCTTTTACTTCTTCTTCTCCATTCAAAGACATTCCTATCAAACATACGCTCATACATACATACGTAGGTAAGCATAAACTCTTTCAAACAAATTATTACTATGGACATTTCTTCAACCACAACCCAGACATAAGTCATGTCGCACATTCTCCTCTTTCTCCTTCTTTCTCGTGTGCTGATTCCTTTTACTTCTTCTTCTTCTCCATTCAAAGACATTCCTATCAAACATACGCTCATACATACATACATACGTAGGTAAGCATAAACTCTTTCCTCCAAATTATTACTATGAACATTTTTTCAACCACGACCCAGACAAAGGTCGTGTCACACATTGTCCTCTTTTTCCTTCTTTCTCGTGTGCTGATTTCTTTTACTTCTTCTTCTTCTCCATTCAAAGACATTCCTATCAAACATACGCTCATACATACATACGTAGGTAAGCATAAACTCTTTCAAACAAATTATTACTATGGACATTTCTTCAACCACAACCCAGACATAAGTCATGTCGCACATTGTCCTGTTTCTCCTTCTTTCTCGTGTGCTGATTCCTTTTACTTCTTCTTCTTCTCCATTCAAAGACATTCCTATCAAACATACGCTCATACATACATACATACGTAGGTAAGCATAAACTCTTTCCTCCAAATTATTACTATGAACATTTTTTCAACCACGACCCAGACAAAGGTCGTGTCACACATTGTCCTCTTTTTCCTTCTTTCTCGTGTGCTGATTTCTTTTACTTCTTCTTCTTCTCCATTCAAAGACATTCCTATCAAACATACGCTCATACATACATACGTAGGTAAGCATAAACTCTTTCCAACAAATTATTACTATGAACATTTCTTCAACCATGACCCAGACATAGGTCGTGTTGCACATTGTCCTCTTTCTCTTTCTTTCTCGTATGCTGATTTCTTTTACTTCTTCTTCTTCTCCATTCAAAGACATTCCTATCAAACATACGCTCATACATACATACGTAGGTAAGCATAAACTCTTTCCAACAAATTATTACTATGAACATTTCTTCAACCATGACCCAGACATAGGTCGTGTTGCACATTGTCCTCTTTCTCTTTCTTTCTCGTATGCTGATTTCTTTTACTTCTTCTTCTTCTCCATTCAAAGACATTCCTATCAAACATACGCTCATACATACTTACGTAGGTAAGCATAAACTCTTTCCAACAAATTATTACTATGAACATTTCTTCAACCATGACCCAGACATAGGTCGTGTTGCACATTGTCCTCTTTCTCTTTCTTTCTCGTATGCTGATTTCTTTTACTTCTTCTTCTTCTCCATTCGAAGACATTCCTATCAAACATACGCTCATACATACATACATACGTAGGTAAGCATAAACTCTTTCCTCCAAATTATTACTATGAACATTTTTTCAACCACGACCCAGACAAAGGTCGTGTCACACATTGTCCTCTTTTTCCTTCTTTCTCGTGTGCTGATTTCTTTTACTTCTTCTTCTTCTCCATTCAAAGACATTCCTATCAAACATACGCTCATACATACATGCGTAGGTAAGCATAAACTCTTTCCAACAAATTATTACTATGAACATTTCTTCAACCATGACCCAGACATAGGTCGTGTTGCACATTGTCCTCTTTCTCTTTCTTTCTCGTATGCTGATTTCTTTTACTTCTTCTTCTTCTCCATTCAAAGACATTCCTATCAATCATACGCTCATACATACATACGTAGGTAAGCATAAACTCTTTCCAACAAATTATTACTATGAACATTTCTTCAACCATGACCCAGACATAGGTCGTGTTGCACATTGTCCTCTTTCTCTTTCTTTCTCGTATGCTGATTTCTTTTACTTCTTCTTCTTCTCCATTCAAAGACATTCCTATCAAACATACGCTCATACATACATACGTAGGTAAGCATAAACTCTTTCCAACAAATTATTACTATGAACATTTCTTCAACCATGACCCAGACATAGGTCGTGTTGCAAATTGTCCTCTTTCTCTTTCTTTCTCGTATGCTGATTTCTTTTACTTCTTCTTCTTCTCCATTCAAAGACATTCCTATCAAACATACTCTCATACATACATACGTAGGTAAGCATAAACTCTTTCCAACAAATTATTACTATGAACATTTCTTCAACCATGACCCAGACATAGGTCGTGTTGCAAATTGTCCTCTTTCTCTTTCTTTCTCGTATGCTGATTTCTTTTACTTCTTCTTCTTCTCCAATCAAAGAAATTCCTATCAAACATACGCTCATACATACATACATACGTAGGTAAGCATAAACTCTTTCCAACAAATTATTACTATGAACATTTCTTCAACCATGACCCAGACATAGGTCGTGTTGCACATTGTCCTCTTTCTCTTTCTTTCTCGTATGCTGATTTCTTTTACTTCTTCTTCTTCTCCATTCAAAGACATTCCTATCAAACATACGCTCATACATACATACGTAGGTAAGCATAAACTCTTTCCAACAAATTATTACTATGAACATTTCTTCAACCATGACCCAGACATAGGTCGTGTTGCACATTGTCCTCTTTCTCTTTCTTTCTCGTATGCTGATTTCTTTTACTTCTTCTTCTTCTCCATTCAAAGACATTCCTATCAAACATACGCTCATACATACATACGTAGGTAAGCATAAACTCTTTCCAACAAATTATTACAATGAACATTTCTTCAACCATGACCCAGACATAGGTCGTGTTGCACATTGTCCTCTTTCTCTTTCTTTCTCGTATGCTGATTTCTTTTACTTCTTCTTCTTCTCCATTCGAAGACATTCCTATCAAACATACGCTCATACATACATACATACGTAGGTAAGCATAAACTCTTTCCTCCAAATTATTACTATGAACATTTTTTCAACCACGACCCAGACAAAGGTCGTGTCACACATTGTCCTCTTTTTCCTTCTTTCTCGTGTGCTGATTTCTTTTACTTCTTCTTCTTCTCCATTCAAAGACATTCCTATCAAACATACGCTCATACATACATGCGTAGGTAAGCATAAACTCTTTCCAACAAATTATTACTATGAACATTTCTTCAACCATGACCCAGACATAGGTCGTGTTGCACATTGTCCTCTTTCTCTTTCTTTCTCGTATGCTGATTTCTTTTACTTCTTCTTCTTCTCCATTCAAAGACATTCCTATCAATCATACGCTCATACATACATACGTAGGTAAGCATAAACTCTTTCCAACAAATTATTACTATGAACATTTCTTCAACCATGACCCAGACATAGGTCGTGTTGCACATTGTCCTCTTTCTCTTTCTTTCTTGTATGCTGATTTCTTTTACTTCTTCTTCTTCTCCATTCAAAGACATTCCTATCAAACATACGCTCATACATACATACGTAGGTAAGCATAAACTCTTTCCAACAAATTATTACTATGAACATTTCTTCAACCATGACCCAGACATAGGTCGTGTTGCAAATTGTCCTCTTTCTCTTTCTTTCTCGTATGCTGATTTCTTTTACTTCTTCTTCTTCTCCATTCAAAGACATTCCTATCAAACATACGCTCATACATACATACGTAGGTAAGCATAAACTCTTTCCAACAAATTATTACTATGAACATTTCTTCAACCATGACCCAGACATAGGTCGTGTTGCACATTGTCCTCTTTCTCTTTCTTTCTCGTATGGTGATTTCTTTTACTTCTTCTTCTTCTCCATTCAAAGACATTCCTATCAAACATACGCTCATACATACATACGTAGGTAAGCATAAACTCTTTCCAACAAATTATTACTATGAACATTTCTTCAACCATGACCCAGACATAGGTCGTGTTGCACATTGTCCTCTTTCTCTTTCTTTCTCGTATGCTGATTTCTTTTACTTCTTCTTCTTCTCCATTCAAAGACATTCCTATCAAACATACGCTCATACATACATACGTAGGTAAGCATAAACTCTTTCCAACAAATTATTACTATGAACATTTCTTCAACCATGACCCAGACATAGGTCGTGTTGCACATTGTCCTCTTTCTCTTTCTTTCTCGTATGCTGATTTCTTTTACTTCTTCTTCTTCTCCATTCAAAGACATTCCTATCAAACATACGCTCATACATACATACGTAGGTAAGCATAAACTCTTTCCAACAAATTATTACTATGAACATTTCTTCAACCATGACCCAGACATAGGTCGTGTTGCACTTACCTTGCCTTTCTCTTTCTTTCTTTCTCTTATGCTGATTTCTTTTACTTCTTCTTCTTCTCCATTCAAAGACATTCCTATCAAACATACGCTCATACATACATACGTAGGTAAGCATAAACTCTTTCCAACAAATTATTACTATGAACATTTCTTCAACCATGACCCAGACATAGGTCGTGTTGCAAATTGTCCTCTTTCTCTTTCTTTCTCGTATGCTGATTTCTTTTACTTCTTCTTCTTCTCCATTCAAAGACATTCCTATCAAACATACGCTCATACATACATACGTAGGTAAGCATAAACTCTTTCCAACAAATTATTACTATGAACATTTCTTCAACCATGACCCAGACATAGGTCGTGTTGCACATTGTCCTCTTTCTCTTTCTTTCTCGTATGCTGATTTCTTTTACTTCTTCTTCTCCATTCAAAGGCATTCCTATCAATCGTACGCTCATACATACATACGTAGGTAAGCATAAACTCTTTCCAACAAATTATTACTATGAACATTTCTTCAACCATGACCCAGACATAGGTCGTGTTGCACATTGTCCTCTTTCTCTTTCTTTCTCGTATGCTGATTTCTTTTACTTCTTCTTCTTCTCCATTCAAAGACATTCCTATCAAACATACGCTCATACTTACATACGTAGGTAAGCATAAACTCTTTCCAACAAATTATTACTATGAACATTTCTTCAACCATGACCCAGACATGGGTCGTGTTGCACATTGTCCTCTTTCTCTTTCTTTCTCGTATGCTGATTTCTTTTACTTCTTCTTCTTCTCCATTCAAAGACATTCCTATCAATCATACGCTCATACATACATACGTAGGTAAGCATAAACTCTTTCCAACAAATTATTACTATGAACATTTCTTCAACCATGACCCAGACATAGGTCGTGTCGCACATTGTCCTCTTTCTCCTTCTTTCTCGTGTGCGGATTCCTTTTACTTCTTCTTCTCCATTCAAAGACATTCTTATCAATCATACGCTCATACATACATACGTAGGTAAGCATAAACTCTTTCCAACAAATTATTACTATGAACATTTCTTCAACCATGACCCAGACATAGGTCGTGTTGCACATTGTCCTCTTTCTCTTTCTCGTATGCTGATTTCTTTTACTTCTTCTTCTTCTCCATTCGAAGACATTCCTATCAATCATACGCTCATACATACATACGTAGGTAAGCATAAACTCTTTCCAACAAATCATTACTATGAACATTTCTTCAACCACGACACAGACATAGGTCATGTTGCACATTGTCCTCTTTCTCCTTCTTTCTCGGTAAAGGACTTTTACTTCTTCTTCTCATTCAAAGACATTTTTCCCTATCAATCATACGCTCATACATACATACGTAGGTAAGCATAAACTCTTCCAACAAATTATTAACATGAACATTTCTCTTCAACCACGACACAGACATAGGTCATGTTGCACATTGTCCTCTTTTCCTTCTTCGTGTGCTGATTTCTTTTACTTTCTTCTCCATTCAAAGACATTCTATCAAACATACGCTCATACATACATACGTAGGTAAGTATAAACTTTTCCAACAAATTATTACTATGAACATTTCTTCAACCATGACCCAGACATAGGTCGTGTTGCACATTGTCCTCTTTCTCTTTCTTCGTATGCTGATTTCTTTACTCTTCTTCTCCATTCAAAGACATTCCCTATCAATCATACGTCATACATACACGTAGGTAAGCATGTTCTTTTCCAACAAATTACTATGAATACTTCTTCAACCACACCCAGACATAGGCTCTTGTTGCACATTGTCCTCTTTTCTTTCTTTCTCGTATGCTGATTTCTTTACTTTTCTTCTTTTCCATTCAAAGACATTCTACCAAACATACGTCATACATATACGTAGGTAAGCACAAACTCTTTCCACAAATTATTACTATGAACATTTCTTCAACCATGACCCAGACATAGGTCAAGTGTAAAATTGTCCTCTTTCTCTTTCTTTCTCGATGCTGATTTTTACTTTTCTTCTTCTCCATTCAAAGACATTCCTATCAAACACACGAACATACATACATACGTAGGTACATAAACTCTTTCCAACAAATTATTACTACGGAACATTTCTTCAACTACCTGTACATAGGTCGTTGTGTTATCATCCCTTTTCTTTCTTTCTCGTATGCTGATTTCTTTTTTACTTTTCTTCTCCATTCAAAGACATTCCTACCAATCATACGCTCATACATACATACGTAGGTGTTGTCACCTCTTTCCAAATAAATTATTACTATGAACATTTCTTTTTCGAAATCATGACCCAGACATATTGTTGCACATTGTCCCTTTTCTCTTTTCTTTCTCGTATGCTGATTTCTTTTACTTTCTTCTTCTCTCCATTCAAAGACATTCCTTTTATCAAACATACGCTCATACATACATACACGTAGGTAAGCATGTAAACTCTTTCCAACAAATTACGAACATTTCTTCAACCATGACCCAGACATAGGTCAAGCAAAATTGTCCTCTTTCTCTTTTCTTTCTCGATGCTGATTTCTTTTTACTTCTTCTTCTTCTTCATTCAAAGCATATTCTCGAATAAACATACGCTTACATACATACGTAGGTAAGCATAAACTCTTTCCAAATGCAATTATTACTACAACATTCTTCAACCATGACCGAGACATAGGTCAAGTTGCACATTGTCCTCTTTCTTTCTTTTCTCGTATGCTGATTTCTTTTTACTTTCTTCTTCTCCATTCAAAGACATTCCTATCAATCATACGCTCATACATACATACGTAGCAAGCATAAACTCTTTCAACAAATTATTACTATGAACATTTCTTCAACCATGGCCCAGACATAGGTCGTGTTGCAATATTGTCCTCTTTCTCTTTTCTTTCGCATGCTGATTTCTTTTACTTTTCTCCATTCAAAACACACCCTATCAAACACACGTTCATACATACATACGTAGGTAAGTACAAACTCTTTCCAACAAATTATTACTTATAATATTTCTTCAACCATGACCCAGACATAGGTCGTAAGGTACATTGTCTTTCTTTCTTTCTCGTATGCTGATTTTTTACTTTTTCTTCTTCTCCATTCAACATATTTTATCAATCATACGCTCATACACATACATACGTAGGTAAGCATAAACTTTCCAAATAAATTATTACTATGAATACTTTTCAACCAAGCATCCAGACATAGGTCGGTTGCACATTGTCCTCTTTCTCTTTCTTTTTCTTCGATGCTGATTTCTTTTACTTCTTCTTCTTCTCCATTCAAAGACATTTCATCAAACATACGCTCACACATACATACGTAGCAAGCATAAACTCTTTCCAACAAATTATTATTGCATATATCACTTTTCCAACCACACCCAGACATAGTTCGTGTTGTACATTGTCCTTCTTTTCTTTCTTTTCTCGATGCTGATTTTTACTTACTTTTCTTTCATTCAAAGACATTCCTATCAAACATACGTATACATACATACGTAGGTAAGTATAAACTCTTTCCAACAAATTATTACTATGAACATTTCTTCAACCATGATCTAGACATAGGTCGTGTTGCAAATTGTCCTCTTTTCTCCTTCTTCGCAGTGCTGATTTCTTTTACTTTTCTTCTTCTCCATTCAAAGAAATTCCTATCAAACATACGCTTACACATTCATACGTAGGTAAGCATAAACTCTTTCCAACAAATTATTACTATGAACATTTCTTCAACCATGACCCAGACATAGGTCGTGTTGCACATTGTCCTCTTTCTCTTTCTTTCTTGTATGCTGATTTCTTTTACTTCTTCTTCTTCTCCATTCAAAGACATTCTATCAAACATACGCTCATACATACATACGTAGGTAAGCATAAACTCTTCCAACAAATTATTACTATGAACATTTCTTCAACCATGACCCAGACATAGGTCGTGTTGCAAATTGTCCTCTTTCTCCTTCTTTCTCGTATGCTGATTTCTTTACTTCTTCTCTTCTTCTCCATTCAAAGAAATTCCCACTAAACATACGCCATACATACATACATAGGCAAGCATAAACCTTCAACAAATTATTACTATGAACATTTCTTCAACCATGACCTAGACATAGGTCGTGGTTGCACATTGTCCTCTTTCTTTCTTTCTTGTATGCTGATTTCTTTACTTCTTTCTTCTCCATTCAAAGACACTTATCAATCATACGCTCATACATACATGCAGGTGCAAGGCCAAACTCTTCCAACAACTATTACTATGAACATTTCTTCAACCATGACCCAGACATAGGTCGTGTTGCACATTGTCCTCTTTCTCTTTCTTCGTATGCTGATTTCTTTTACTTCTTCTTCTTCTCCATTCACATTCCTATCAATCATACGCTCATACATACATACGTAGCAAGCATAAACTCTTTCCAAACAAATGATACTATGAACATTTCTTCAACCATGACCCAGACATAGGTCGTGTCGCACATTCCCTTTTTCTCCTTCTTTCTGTGCTGATTCCTTTTACTTCTCTTCTTCTATTCAAAGACATTCCTATCAAACATACGCTCATACATACATACGTAGGTAAGCATAAACTTTTCCAACAAATTATTACTATGAACATTTCTTCAACCATGACCCAGACATAGGTCAAAGGGTTATAAATTGTCCTCTTTCTTCTTCGTGAGCTGATTTCTTTACTTCTTCTTTCTCTCTCCATTCAAAGACATTCCTATCAAACATATCAAGCCATACATACATACGTAGGTAAGCATAAACTCTTTCCAACAAATTATTACTATGAACATTTCTTCAACCATGACCCAGACATAGGTCACAACATTGTCCTCTTTCTTTCTCGTATGCTGATTTCATTTTCCATTCAAAGACATTCCTATCAATCATACGCTCATACATACATACGTAGGCAAGCATAAACTCTTCCAACAAATTATTACTATGAACATTTCTTCAAAATCATGACCCAGACATAGGCCTGCCGCACATTGTCCTCTTCTTTCTCCTTTCTCAGGTGGTGCTGATTCCCTTTACTTCTTCCTTCTTCTCCATTCAAAGACATTCTTATCAATCATACGCTCATACATACATACGTAGGGTAAGAGTAAACTTTTCCAACAAATTATTACTATGAACATTTCTTCAAATCTATGACCTGCAGATATAGGTCAAGCTGTACACTGTCCTCTTTCTCTTTCTTTCTCGTATGCTGATTTCTTTTACTTCTTCTTCTTCTCCATTCAAAGACATTCCTATCAAACATACGCTCATACATACATACGTAGGTAAGCATAAACTCTTTCCAACAAATTATTACTATGAACATTTCTTCAACCATGACCCAGACATAGGTCGTGTTGCAAATTGTCCTCTTTCTCTTTCTTTCTCGTATGCTGATTTCTTTTACTTCTTCTTCTTTTCCATTCAAAGAAATTCCTATCAAACATACGCTCATACATACATACGTAGGTAAGCATAAACTCTTTCCAACAAATTATTACTATGAACATTTCTTCAACCACGACACAGACATAGGTCATGTTGCACATTGTCCTCTTTCTCCTTCTTTCTCGTGTGCTGATTCCTTTTACTTCTTCTTCTCCATTAAAAGACATTCTTATCAATCATACGCTCATACATACATACGTAGGTAAGCATAAACTCTTTCCAACAAATTATTACTATGAACATTTCTTCAACCACGACACAGACATAGGTCATGTTGCACATTGTCCTCTTTCTCCTTCTTTCTCGTGTGCTGATTCCTTTTACTTCTTCTTCTTCTCCATTCGAAGACATTCCTATCAAACATACTCTCATACATACATACGTAGGTAAGCATAAACTCTTTCCAACAAATTATTACCATGAACATTTCTTCAACCATGACCCAGACATAGGTCGTGTTGCACATTGTCCTCTTTCTCTTTCTTTCTCGTATGCTGATTTCTTTTACTTCTTCTTCTTCTCCATTCAAAGACATTCCTATCAAACATACGCTCATACATACGTACGTAGGTAAGCATAAACTCTCTTTCAACAAATTATTACTATGAACATTTCTTCAACCATGACCCAGACATAGGTCGTGTTGCAAATTGTCCTCTTTCTCTTTCTTTCTCGTATGCTGATTTCTTTACTTCTTCTTCTTTTCCATTCAAAGAAATTCTATCAAACATACGCTCATACATACATACGTAGGTAAGCATAAACTCTTTCCAACAAATTATTACTATGAACATTTCTTCAACCACGACACAGACATAGGTCATGTTGCACATTGTCCTCTTTCTCCTTCTTTCTCGTGTGCTGATTCCTTTTACTTCTTCTTCTCCATTAAAAGACATTCTTATCAATCATACGCTCATACATACATACGTAGGTAAGCATAAACTCTTTCCAACAAATTATTACTATGAACATTTCTTCAACCACGACACAGACATAGGTCATGTTGCACATTGTCCTCTTTCTCCTTCTTTCTCGTGTGCTGATTCCTTTTACTTCTTCTTCTTCTCCATTAGAAGACATTCCTATCAAACATACTCTCATACATACATACGTAGGTAAGCATAAACTCTTTCCAACAAATTATTACCATGAACATTTCTTCAGCCATGACCCAGACATAGGTCGTGTTGCACATTGTCCTCTTTCTCTTTCTTTCTCGTATGCTGATTTCTTTTACTTCTTCTTCTTCTCCATTCGAAGACATTCCTATCAATCATACGCTCATACATACATACGTAGGTAAGCATAAACTCTTTCCAACAAATTATTACTATGAACATTTCTTCAACCATGACCCAGACATAGGTCGTGTTGCACATTGTCCTCTTTTTCTCTTTCTTTCTCTCGTATGCTGATTTCTTTTACTTCTTCTTCTTCTCCATTCGAAGACATTCCTATCAATCATGCGCTCATACATACATACGTAGGTAAGCATAAACTCTTTCCAACAAATTATTACTATGAACATTTCTTCAACCATGACCCAGACATAGGTCGTGTTGCACATTGTCCTCTTTCTCTTTCTTTCTCGTATGCTGATTTCTTTTACTTCTTCTTCTTCTCCATTCGAAGACATTCCTATCAATCATACGCTCATACATACATACGTAGGTAAGCATAAACTCTTTCCAACAAATTATTACTATGAACATTTCTTCAACCATGACCCAGACATAGGTCGTATTTACTGTGTCCTCTTTCTCTTTCTTTCTCGTATGCTGATTTCTTTTACTTCTTCTTCTTCTCCATTCGAAGACATTCCTATCAATCATACGCTCATACACATACATACGTAGGTAAGCATAAACTCTTTCCAACAAATTATTACTATGAACATTTCTTCAACCATGACCCAGACATAGGTCGTGTTGCACATTGTCCTCTTTCTCTTTCTTTCTCGTATGCTGATTTCTTTTACTTCTTCTTCTTTTCCATTCGAAGACATTTTTATCAATCATACGCTCATACATACATACCTAGGTAAGCATAAACTCTTTCCAACAAATTATTACTATGAACATTTCTTCAACCATGACCCAGACATAGGTCGTGTTGCACATTGTCCTCTTTCTCTTCTTTCTCGTATGCTGATTTCTTTTACTTCTTCTTCTCCATTCGAAGACATTCCTATCAATCATACGCTCATACATACATACGTATATAAACTCTTTCCAACAAATTATTACTATGAACATTTCTTCAACCATGACCCAGACATAGGTCGTGTTGCACATTGTCCTCTTTCTCTTTCTTTCTCGTATGCTGATTTCTTTTACTTCTTCTTCTTCTCCCATCTAAGACATTCCTATCAATCATACGCTCATACATACATACGTAGGTAAGCATAAACTTTTTCCAACAAATATTACTATGAACATTTCCTTCAACCATGACCCAGACATAGGTCGTGCTGCACATTGTCCTCTTCTTTCTTTCTCGTATGCTGATTTCTTTACTTCTCTCTTCTCCATTCAAAGACATTCCTATCAATCATACGCTCATACATACATACGTAGGTAAGCATAAACTCTTTCCAACAAACTATTACTATGAACATTTCTTCAACCATGACCCAGACATAGGTCGTGTTGCACATTGTCCTCTTTCTCTTTCTTTCTCGTATGCTGATTTCCTTTTTACTTCTTCTTCTCCATTCAAAGACATTCCTATCAATCATACGCTATACATACATATGTAGGCATAAACTTTTCCAACAAATTATTACTATGAACATTTCTTCAACCATGACCCAGACATAGGTCGTGTTGCACATTGTCCTCTTCTTCTTTCTCGTATGCTGATTTCTTTTTACTTCTTCTTCTTCTCCATTCAAAGACATTCTTATCAATCATACGCTCATACATACATACGTAGGTAAGCATGTAACCTTTCCAACAAATTATTACTATGTGGAACATTTCTTCAACCATGACCCAGACATAGGTCGTGTTGCACATTGTCCTCTTTCCTTCTTTCTCGTGTGCTGATTCCTTTACTTCTCTTCTTCTTCTCCATCTAGACATTCCTATCAAACATATGCTCATATATACATACGTAGGTAAGCATAAACTCTTTCCAACAAATTATTACTATGAACATTTTTTCAACCACGACCCAGACAAAGCTCGTGTCACACATTGTCCTCTTTCTCCTTCTTTCTCGTGTGCTGATTTCTTTTACTTCTTCTTCTCCATTCAAAGACATTCTTATCAATCATACGCTCACATACATACGTAGGTAAGCATAAACTCTTTCCAACAAATTATTACCATGAACATTTCTTCAACCACGCACAAACATAGGTCATGTTGCACATTGTCCTCTTTCTCCTTCTTTCCTTGTGTGCTGATTCCTTACTTCCTTCTTTCCTTTCTCCATTCAAAGACATTCTTATCAATCATACGCTCACATACATACATACGTAGGTAAGCATAAACTCTTCCAACAAATTATTACTATGAACATTTCTTCAACCATGACCCAGACATAGGTCGTGTTGCACATTGTCCTCTTTCTCTTTCTTCGTATGCTGATTTCTTTTACTTCTCTTCTTCTCCATTCAAAGACATTCTTATCAATCATACGCTCATACATACATACGTAGGTAAGCATAAACTCTTTTCCAACAAATTATTACTATGAACATTTCTTCAACCATTACCCAGACATAGGTCATGTTGCACATTGTCCTCTTTCTCCTTCTTTCTCGTGTGCTGATTCCTTTTACTTCTTCTTCTTCTCCATTCAAAGACATTCCTATCAAACATATGCTCATACATACATACGTAGGGTAAGCATAAACTCTTTTCCAACAAATTATTACTATGAACATTTCTTCAACCATGACACAGACATAGGTCGTGTTGCACATTGTCCCCTCTTTCTCCTTTTCTGTGTGCTGATTCCTTTTACTTCTTCTTCTCCATTCAAAGACATTTTTAATAAATCATACGCTCATACATACATACGTAGGTAAGCATAAACTCTCTTTCCAACAAATTACTATGAACATTTCTTCAACCATGACCCAGACATAGGTCGTGTTGCATATTGTGCTCTTTCTCCTTCTTTCTCGTGTGCTGATTCCTTTTACTTCTTCTTCTCCATTCAAAGACATTCTTATCAATCATACGCTCATACATACATACGTAGGTAAGCATAAACTCTTTCCAACAAATTATTACTATGAACATTTTTTCAACCACGACTCAGACAAAGGTCGTGTCACACATTGTCCTCTTTCTCCTTCTTTCTCGTGTGCTGATTTCTTTTACTTCTTCTTCTCCATTCAAAGACATTCTTATCAATCATACGCTCATACATACATACGTAGGTAAGCATAAACTCTTTCCAACAAATTATTACTATGAACATTTCTTCAACCACGACACAAACATAGGTCATGTTGCACATTGTCCTCTTTCTCCTTCTGTCTTGTGTGCTGATTCCTTTTACTTCTTCTTCTTCTCCATTCAAAGACATTCTTATCAATCATACGCTCATACATACATACGTAGGTAAGCATAAACTCTTTCCAACAACTTATTACTATGAACATTTCTTCAACCACGACACAAACATAGGTCATGTTGCACATTGTCCTCTTTTTCCTTCTTTCTTGTGTGCTGATTCCTTTTACTTCTTCTTCTTCTCCATTCAAAGACATTCTTATCAATCATACACTCACACATACATACGTAGGTAAGCATAAACTCTTTCCAACAAATTATTACTATGAACATTTCTTCAACCATGACCCAGACATAGGTCGTGTTGCATATTGTCCTCTTTCTCCTTCTTTCTCGTGTGCTGATTCATTTTACTTCTTCTTCTCATTTCAAAGACATTCTTATCAATCATACGCTCATACATACATACGTAGGCATATACAAACTTTTCCAACAAATTATTACTGGTGAACATTTTTTCAACCACGACCCAGACAAAGGTCGTGTCACACATTGTCCTCTTTCTCCTTCTTCTTGGTGTACAGATTCCTTTTACTTTCTCTTCTCCATTCAAAGACATTCTTATCAATCATACGCTCATACATACATACGTAGGTAAGCATAAACTCTTTCCAACAAATTATTACTATGAACATTTCTTCAACCATGACCCAGACAGGGCTCTGTGAGTAAAGGCTGTCCTCTTTTCTCCTTCTTTCTCGTGTGCTGATTCCTTTTACTTCTTCTTCTCCATTCAAAGACATTCTATCAATCATACGCTCATACATACGTAGGCATAAACTCTTTCCAACAAATTATTACTATGAACATTTCCTTCAACCATGACTCAGACATAGGTCGTGTTGCACATTGTCCTCTTTCTCTTTCTTTCTCGTATGCTGATTTCTTTTTACTTTCTTCTTCTCCATTCAAAGACATTCTTATCAATCATACGCCATACATACATACGTAGGTAAGCATAAACTCTTTCAACAAATTATTACTAAGGAACATTTCTTCAACCATGACCCAGACATAGGTCGTGTTGCACATTGTCCTCTTTCTCCTTCTTTCTCGTGTGCTGATTCCTTTACTTCTTCTTCTTCTCCATTCAAAATACATTCCTATCAAACATATGCTCATACATACATACGTAGGTAAGCATAAACTCTTTCCAACAAATTATTACTATGAACATTTCTTCAACCATGACACAGACATAGGTCGTGTTGCACATTGTCCTCTTCTTCCTTCTTTCTCGTGTGCTGGATCTTTACTTCTTCTTCTCCATTCAAAGACATTCTTATCAAACATACGCTCATACATACATACGTAGGTAAGCATAAACTCTTTCCAACAAATTATTACTATGAACATTTCTTCAACCATGACCCAGACATAGGTCGTGTTGCATATTGTCCTCTTCTCCTTCTTTCTCGTGTGCTGATTCCTTTTACTTCTTCTTCTCCATTCAAAGACATTCTTATCAATCATACGCTCATACATACATACGTAAAGCATAAACTCTTTCCAACAAATTATTACTATGAACATTTTTTCAACCACGACCCAGACAAAGCTCGTGTCACACATTGTCCTCTTTCTCCTTCTTTCTCGTGTGCTGATTTCTTTTACTTCTTCTTCTCCATTCAAAGACATTCTCTTATCAATCATACGTCGATACATACATACGTAGGTAAGCATAAACTCTTTCCAACAAATTATTACTATGAACATTTCTTCAACCACGACACAAACATAGGTCATGTTGCACATTGTCCTCCTTTCTCCTTCTCTTTCTTGTGTGCTGATTCCTTTTACTTCTTCTTCTTCTCCATTCAAAGACATTCTTATCAATCATACGCTCATACATACATACGTAGGTAAGCATAAACTCTTTCCAACAAATTATTACTATGAACATTTCTTCAACCATGACCCAGACATAGGTCGTGTTGCACATTGTCCTCTTTCTCTTTCTTCTCGTATGCTGATTTCTTTTACTTCTTCTTCTTCTCCATTCAAAGACATTCTTATCAATCATACGCTCATACATACATACGTAGGTAAGCATAAACTCTTTCCAACAAATTATTACTATGAACATTTCTTCAACCATGAATCGAGACATAGGTCGTGTTGCACATTGTCCTCTTTCTCCTTCTTCTTTCTCGTGTGCTGATTCCTTTTACTTCTCTTCTCCATTCAAAGACATTCCTATCAAACATACGCCATACATACATACGTAGGTAAGCATAAACTCTTTCCAAATTATTACTATGAACATTTCTTCAACCATGACACAGACATAGGTCAAGCTGCACATTGTCCTCTTTCTCCTTCTTTCTCGTGTGCTGATTCCTTTTACTTCTTCTTCTCCATTCAAAGACATTCTTATCAATCATACGCTCATACATACATACGTAGGTAAGCATAAACTCTTTCCAACAAATTATTACTATGAACATTTCTTCAACCATGACCCAGACATAGGTCACAAAGTATTGTCCTCTTTCTCCTTCTTCTCGTGTGCTGATTCCTTTACTTCTTCTTCTCCATTCAAAGACATTCTTATCAATCATACGCTCATACATACATACGTAGGTAAGCATAAACTCTTTCCAACAAACACATTAAGAACATTTTTTCAACCACGACTCAGACAAAGGTCGTGTCACACATTGTCCTCTTTCTCCTTCTTCTCGTGTGCTGATTTCTTTTACTTCTTCTTCTCCATTCAAAGACATTCTTATCAATCATACGCTCATACATACATACGTAGGTAAGCATAAACTCTTTCCAACAAATTATTACTATGAAACATTTCTTCAACCACGACACAAACATAGGTCATGTTGCACATTGTCCTCTTTCTCCTTCTTTCTTGTGTGCTGATTCCTTTTACTTCTTCTTCTTCTCCATTCAAAGACATTCTTATCAATCATACGCTCACACATACATACGTAGGTAAGCATAAACTCTTTCCAACAAATTATTACTATGAACATTTCTTCAACCATGACCCAGACATAGGTCGTGTTGCATATTGTCCTCTTTCTCCTTCTTTCTCGTGTGCTGATTCCTTTTACTTCTTCTCCATTCAAAGACATTCTTATCAATCATACGCTCATACATACATACGTAGGTAAGCATAACTTTTCCAACAAATTATTACTATGAACATTTTTTCAACTACGACCCAGACAAAGGTCGTGTCACACATTGTCCTCTTTCTCCTTCTTTCTTGTGTGCTGATTCCTTTTACTTCTTCTTCTTCTCCATTCAAAGACATTCTTATCAATCATACGCTCATACATACATACGTAGGTAAGCATAAACTCTTTCCAACAAATTATTACTATGAACATTTCTTCAACCATGACCCAGACATAGGTCGTGTTGCATATTGTCCTCTTTCTCCTTCTTTCTCCTGTGCTGATTCCTTTTACTTCTTCTTCTCCATTCAAAGACATTCTTATCAATCATACGCTCATACATACATACGTAGGTAAGCATAAACTCTTTCCAACAAATTATTACTATGAACATTTCTTCAACCATGACCCAGACATAGGTCGTGTTGCATATTGTCCTCTTTCTCCTTCTTTCTCGTGTGCTGATTCCTTTTACTTCTTCTTCTCCATTCAAAGACATTCTTATCAATCATACGCTCATACATACATACGTAGGTAAGCATAAACTCTTTCCAACAAATTATTACTATGAACATTTTTTCAACCACGACCCAGACAAAGGTCGTGTCACACATTGTCCTCCTTCTCCTTCTTTCTCGTGTGCTGATTTCTTTTACTTCTTCTTCTCCATTCAAAGACATTCTTATCAATCATACGCTCATACATACATACGTAGGTAAGCATAAACTCTTTCCAACAAATTATTACTATGAACATTTCTTCAACCATGACCCAGACATAGGTCGTGTTGCATATTGTCCTCTTTCTCCTTCTTTCCTGTGTGCTGATTCCTTTTACTTCTTCTTCTCCATTCAAAGACATTCTTATCAATCATACGCTCATACATACATACGTAGGTAAGCATAAACTCTTTCCAACAAATTATTACTATGAACATTTCTTCAACCATGACCCAGACATAGGTCGTGTTGCACATTGTCCTCTTTCTCTTTCTTTCTCGTATGCTGATTTCTTTTACTTCTTCTTCTTCTCCATTCAAAGACATTCTTACCAATCATACGCTCATACATACATACGTAGGTAAGCATAAACTCTTTCCAACAAATTATTACTATGAACATTTCTTCAACCATGACCCAGACATAGGTCGTGTTGCACATTGTCCTCTTTCTCCTTCTTTCTCGTGTGCTGATTCCTTTTACTTCTTCTTCTTCTCCATTCAAAGACATTCCTATCAAACATATGCTCATACATACATACGTAGGTAAGCATAAACTCTTTCCAACAAATTATTACTATGAACATTTCTTCAACCATGACACAGACATAGGTCGTGTTGCACATTGTCCTCTTTCTCCTTCTTTCTCGTGTGCTGATTCCTTTTACTTCTTCTTCTCCATTCAAAGACATTCTTATCAATCATACGCTCATACATACATACGTAGGTAAGCATAAACTCTTTCCAACAAATTATTACTATGAACATTTCTTCAACCATGACCCAGACATAGGTCGTGTTGCATATTGTCCTCTTTCTCCTTCTTTCTCGTGTGCTGATTCCTTTTACTTCTTCTTCTCCATTCAAAGACATTCTTAACAATCATACGCTCATACATACATACGTAGGTAAGCATAAACTCTTTCCAACAAATTATTACTATGAACATTTTTTCAACCACGACCCAGACAAAGGTCGTGTCACACATTGTCCTCTTTCTCCTTCTTTCTCGTGTGCTGATTTCTTTTACTTCTTCTTCTCCATTCAAAGACATTCTTATCAATCATACGCTCATACATACATACGTAGGTAAGCATAAACTCTTTCCATTAAATTATTACTATGAACATTTCTTCAACCACGACACAAACATAGGTCATGTTGCACATTGTCCTCTTTCTCCTTCTTTCTTGTGTGTTGATTCCTTTTACTTCTTCTTCTTCTCCATTCAAAGACATTCTTATCAATCATACGCTCATACATACATACGTAGGTAAGCATAAACTCTTTCCAACAAATTATTACTATGAACATTTCTTCAACCACGACACAAACATAGGTCATGTTGCACATTGTCCTCTTTCTCCTTCTTTCTTGTGTGCTGATTCCTTTTACTTCTTCTTCTTCTCCATTCAAAGACATTCTTATCAATCATACGCTCATACATACATACGTAGGTAAGCATAAACTCTTTCCAACAAATTATTACTATGAACATTTCTTCAACCACGACACAAACATAGGTCATGTTGCACATTGTCCTCTTTCTCCTTCTTTCTTGTGTGCTGATTCCTTTTACTTCTTCTTCTTCTCCATTCAAAGACATTCTTATCAATCATACGCTCATACATACATACGTAGGTAAGCATGAACTCTTTCCAACAAATTATTACTATGAACATTTCTTCAACCACGACACAAACATAGGTCATGTTGCACATTGTCCTTTTTCTCCTTCTTTCTTGTGTGCTGATTCCTTTTACTTCTTCTTCTTCTCCATTCAAAGACATTCTTATCAATCATACGCTCATACGTACATACGTAGGTAAGCATAAACTCTTTCCAACAAATTATTACTATGAACATTTCTTCAACCATGACCCAGACATAGGTCGTGTTGCATATTGTCCTCTTTCTCCTTCTTTCTCGTGTGCTGATTCCTTTTACTTCTTCTTCTCCATTCAAAGACATTCTTATCAATCATACGCTCATACATACATACGTAGGTAAGCATAAACTCTTTCCAACAAATTATTACTATGAACATTTTTTCAACCACGACCCAGACAAAGGTCGTGTCACACATTGTCCTCTTTCTCCTTCTTTCTTGTGTGCTGATTCCTTTTACTTCTTCTTCTTCTCCATTCAAAGACATTCTTATCAATCATACACTCATACATACATACGTAGGTAAGCATAAACTCTTTCCAACAAATTATTACTATGAACATTTCTTCAACCATGACCCAGACATAGGTCGTGTTGCATATTGTCCTCTTTCTCCTTCTTTCTCGTGTGCTGATTCCTTTTACTTCTTCTTCTCCATTCAAAGACATTCTTATCAATCATACGCTCATACATACATACGTAGGTAAGCATAAACTCTTTCCAACAAATTATTACTATGAACATTTCTTCAACCATGACCCAGACATAGGTCGTGTTGCATATTGTCCTCTTTCTCCTTCTTTCTCGTGTGCTGATTCCTTTTACTTCTTCTTCTCCATTCAAAGACATTCTTATCAATCATACGCTCATACATACATACGTAGGTAAGCATAAACTCATTCCAACAAATTATTACGATGAACATTTCTTTAATTCTTGATACCCTTAACTCGTTACTTGTTTCTCATTGAACATTAACTACTACTACCTATTCTTGTTATTCTATTCATTTAATAAATTTCTATTTTTACATGCGAATGCATATTTTTATTCTTACACTATTCCACACTGATTCACACATTCCAGCCTGCTGACAACCTTCTGATAATTCTGATAATACCAGATAAAACTCGTAAGCTGTAGGGTGTTCGGTTATGAGTGACACAAGGCCGAATTAAATAAACATTAACCATCTCGCTACACCTTCAGTCGCACCTTCCTCCTCTTCACTTATCAGGAGTGCCACACCATTTGGGAACCACTGATCTAAATAATAAAATATTCAATATCAAATTGCAAAGCTCTGTCAGAATTTACAAGGTTGACATCACTTGTGAGTCTTTAAAGATTTTTATTGTAAAAATGCCAGCAATTGCAAGGTTAGATTTTTTATAAATGTTTTTATGAACCTGTCGTATTCTTTCCAGGTACTGGCAAAGGCGGAAATAGCATCTGGGGCCATAAATTTGAAGATGAGTTTCGGGAAGGTTTAAAAGTAAGTACTTCATATTTACTATTGCTTTTAGTCAAAATACTACCTACACTACTGGCCATAATTATTAGGCAACACCAGTGTTTTAAAAAAATGATGCATTTCATATTATTTTTTAGTATTTATTGCCAAGTGAATAATTGTAAATGAAAATAGAATGGTTCTTTTGTTAATACTCCACAATAACATGTGCATCAAATGAATTTATAAATATTTAATAATTACCTATATTTAATAATTACCTATATTTAATAATTACCTATATTTAATAATTACCTATATAACAGTTTCATTGATGAAAGAATGAAGATAATTCATTTAGAATTATCCACTTGGCAATAAATACTAAAAATAGTATAAAATACATCATTTCTTTTAAAAAACGGGTGGTTTAATAATTTAGGACCTTGAATAAGTTCTCACTATTTTCCAATAAATTGCGTTCCCAGAACTGTGTGCATAGTTTCAGATGTTAAGTCATCCATAAGGAAGTACCATAAGCTTAGCAGAAGATTATCCCGCAGTAGGTTGCCATTGCTTTCTGCAGTAGACTGGTTGCCAACCAAGCCTATAGAACCCAATCTGTCCTATTATTTGACTCATAGCTAGAGGGGGAAGAGATGTATTATATTATTTAGTAGTAATTAGTGGGGGATCAGGTTATTACTTCATAACAATAGAAGACTAATCCCCCACTTTATGCCCAGTAGAAGCCTTAATCATAATTCCAACTATTATATTCAGTCAGTCAGTTAAGTACCATACGTAATACACGCTTTGGGCAATCATGTCTCGAAAGAGACATGACTGACTGGGCAGAAGATTATCCCACAGTAGGTTACCATTGCTTTCTGCAGTAGACTGGTTGCCAGCTAAGGCTATACAACCCAATCTGTCCTATTATTTAACCCATAACTGGATGGAAGAGACTGATTAATGCCTTTCCCAAGGGTATTTGTACGTAAGTGAATGCGAGGAATTCAACTGTAATTCGAACTCGGCTCCCCGACTTGTTGTTCCAAGTCAATATCCACTGCGCCACAACGCACATGGTCTCTATTGTTATGCTTTGTTTTTGTTGCTTTTCCATAATGTTTCAGATTTTGTTTCTTTTTGTTTCCTGTTTTCCGCTCTGATAACCACTACACTGCATGCATATCTGATGACTTGTACGTTATCCTGATTAAATTCCTCCACATATTGTTAAATCTGGTGTATTCAATTAGACTTTCTCACTTTTTTAATATCTTTTTTTCCAGCATAACAACAGAGGAATCGTATCAATGGCTAACAATGGTCCTGACACAAATGGATCCCAATGGTTCATTACATACAACAAACAACCTCATTTAAACATGAAATACACAATAATTGGAAGGTGAGTTTAATGATCTTCACAGTAAAATATTTTAAGAAATGTTTTAAATTTGAAAGACTTAATGTGAACTTTTATTCAGAAAAAAATGGTAACAGCTTTAAAATTAACCATACTTACTTGTGTATAAAGGTTTGGTTTGGTTTGGTTTAAATTTAACAACCCATCAACCATTTTGGTCATTTAAGGGTCAGTCTTTGAATATTGGGATCACATTTTTTTTTAATATGGTTCAATTGTCTTAAAATAGTTGGTAATATATTTTTTATTAAAAAAAGGTTTTGTTGGTAATATATTTTTTATTCAAAAAAGGTTTTGTTGATTATATATTTTTCATTCAAAAATGGTTTTGTTGGTAAATACTTTCACAGCATTTTCACCTCGGTTTGGGGGTTAACTATTTACCCATAGCTGGGACCTTAACAACTATAAGTGCTACCACCCTGGGTCATGGCGGATCTGGGAACAACAGCAATTAAGAGGTGGTTCCACGCTCCTCACAACCTCCCAGTCAGAGGCCTTGCTGCCGGATGCAGTTTACCGTCATACCCAGGACCATGTATATAAAGGATGCACATTGTGGTGCAGTTGATATCAAAGAGCTGAGTTCAAATTCCACTTGAATTTGTTGCATTCACTTACACGCAAATACCCTTGAGAAAGGTATTAATCCATCTCTTCTCTTTCCAGCTATGGGTTAAATGGCTGGACAGATTGGGTTCTATATCCTTGGTTGGCAACCAGTCTAACACAGAAAGTAATGGCAACCTACTGCAGGAAAATCTTCTGCCCAGTCAGTCATGTCTCCTTCAAGACCTGAATGTCAAAGTGTGTATTGCGTATGGCATTTAACTGACTTGTATATAAGTTGACACTTAACCAAGAAACCATCTATTTATCTATATAATGAGCAGGGCAATTATTTTTGTTCTTTTAGATGTAACTAGCAGTATAGCCCGGTGTTGTTCAGGTGTAATGAAAGCTTTAAAACTAATCCATGGTCCTGGAGCTCAGACTCTTTGGACATTGGCACGAAAGACTAAAAAGCAATAGTTGTTTCCAGTTAAAGCAAAACCGTAGACTGAAAGAAAAATGAATGGATATAAGTCAAATTTTAATTTCCTGGTATCGATATCAAATAAGTTTTTTTTGTCATAAACTGAATTTTGAAGGCTAAATAAGTCCTCTGAGTAAATGATATTATGGCTGAGAGTATGAACCACAATTATACCTACTTAGAGCCAAACCCGAAGCAAAAACTAAAAGGACTGAAAAAATACAGACATACAGGCAGATAAACAGACACACACACAAACATCTTGCCTTTTATATATATATATATATTATTGATTTTCTGCACTATTGTAAGAACTGCAACCTTGAAACTTCTGAATATCATTTCTTATGTCTTCGTCTATAAGTATCAAATTGGATTAAAATCAGACCACTCCTTCTATAATCCGATTTTTTTGATTGTCGATTTTCGATATTTATCGGGGTACCTTGACACAAAACCTTGCTCAGAACACTCACAGATGCTTATAGTACAACTGTGTAAATTTTCAAGAAAATCGTTTCAGCTGTTTTGGTGTCTATAGGTAACGGATACACAGACACACGCACAGACAAAGTTTCATTTATATATAAGTTTAGATTTAGATTATACAAAATGAACAATTATGAGTTCACCTAACTGAAGTCCTTTACAGAGTGTTTTATGTGCTAGTTAGTAGTACGGCGTAATTGCAGGTATTTGCAGCAGTGACGAAATTCAACGTCTTATCCCTTTGAGATGCCGGCTAAAAGAGGTCCCTAATGAACATGCTCTGTAGAGAGTGAAATTGATCAGGGAAAGACAACTCACCTACCTTAGGTTCAATTTTTATACTTTCTTAATTTCTTCTTAATGATGGTCTCTTCTTTCTCAAAGATTCTTTTCTTTATTCCTGTGTTTTGTTCTGACATTTCCACATTAAAAATGTCGATTCTTAAATTATCCCTAAAAGAACCTTTGACCTAATTCAATTCTCTGAAGCTATCCATTTTCTTAATTTCTCTGCTAGAAATGTTTTTTTCTAGGTCTTTATTTACTTATCTTCTTTTAATATCAAGTTCATTGGTGCATGGACTACAAATGGGTAGGGGACGTGCTCTTATTTATAGATGAGGATGAGCAGCAGTAGAGGTGAATTTTCTTTTGTTCCTCATGGCATTGGAAAATAAAATGGTTGAGGAAGAAGTCCGTGCATGCTTGTTGCTTGTCGATTGTATTTGTTTTTTTGTTTTTTGTTAAATTTTATAATTAATGTCATTCAACAATTAGAACAATAATTTTGCTTCCTGTTTTTTATTTTTAATTCACGTAGGATGAATAAAATTTTCGAATTTGTAGTTTTAAAATGAAATTGTTTTTTTTTAAATTTCAACATGTGTGCTGCTGAAAGGAAATAATGAAAAAAAGTTTTTGTGTGGATTTGAATGGATTTTCTTAATTGGTTAAAACGCCTTTTTTTTCTTAACTGTTAATATATCAAATCTCTCACTTTTTGTAAAGGTTACTCCATAGGAAGTAGACATTTATTTCCAGTACCCCGTCAACGTTCTCTCTTCTGTAGTTCAACCCAAAATCTTATACTTTTGTAAATATGAGATTTTCACAATTTGTTTGCAAAATGTAATGATTTAGGTCACATATGATGGTTAATGTGACGAACAGGAAGAACAAGGAACGAGACTTGGAAATTTTAAAAAATATTATAATTCAGTGATGGAAAATACAATTGAATCAGTATTATTTGTTGCAAACAAATTATTCTGTTTGCGGCTATAATATATTATACAAAATAAACAATTATGAGTCCACTTAACTGAAGTTCTTGTGTAGTAGAATGTTTTACATACTAGTTAGCATGGCTCTTCATGGCTTAACTGCGGGTATTTGAAGCAGTGACAAAATTCAACATCTTATCCCTTCAAGATGCCGGCTAAAAGATGACCCTAATGAACATGCCCTCTAGTGAGTAGAGTTGACCAGGAGGAGACAACTCACCTACCTTAGGTACAATTTTTATAAAGATTCAAAGTAATTACAAAAAATTTAAGTATTTTAAGTTTTGAAGAAATTTTTATTCTAAATTCAAGTAATTTAAAAGCCCCGATTATTTTCTTTCGTATTTTAAAGGATAGAAGATCAATATATTTTTATAACCTGGAGAGAGCTCATCTTGAGTCAAATTAACAGTCTTCTTTAGGGGGTGCAGGTTTGAATCCTGCCGGAGGATGCATATTTTTTTTACAAGATTTCTCGATTATTCAGGCTGGTAGATATAAAATTATATATATGTTTGAGGTTTCACTATTTACCCATAGCTGAGACACAAACAGATGTGACCATCCTGGGTCATGGTGGACATGGAACAATAGCAATTAAGATGTAATTTCACACTCCTCAAAAATCTCGAATCTGATCAGAGGCTTTGCTTTCACACACACACACACACACATATAGTCATCCACAGACAGTTCTGTTTCACTGTATCACAGCTCATCAGTACAGTTAGACATGTGATTGCTTCTAGCCAGGATTGAAACCTGATCCAATTGACATTATAGTGGGTTATCTGTTATAGTGATGTGTATGTGTGTGTTGAAAAAGATTAGTTTGATTTGGCCTTGTTAGTAGATAGCCCACAATAAGAGGGGTATAAAACAAGAAAATCAAATTGCATATGGAAACAACAATTTATATATATATATATATATATATATATATAGTCATCCGCAGACAGACCAGTGTCGCTGTATCACAGCTCATCAGTACGGTTAGACTCCGATTGCTTTTTAACCGAGGATTGAAACCCGACTGAATTGGGGTCAGTCGGCGATTCTACCTCTGGGCTACGAGCGTTTGGTAGAAGAAGGCAGACGTTTTAGCACGTATATCATTATACACACCCAACTGATATATATATATATATATATATATATATATATATATATATCTTCATATCGAAATGGCCATTCAACATCTTTGAATTAATCCTTTTTTAATATATATTTGCTCTGTAATATTTTATTACATGGAGCTCTCTTCCTGTATCATTTTTTAATATTAAAATAAACTTTTAATATTAATTAGGATCGGGTTTTTTGGAATTTACCTTCCTGCTTTTTTCCCTTGGATTGAAGTATCTGAATTAAAATATATATATATATATATATGTGTGAGGTTTTTACAAATAAAGGTAATGTCTTTTGGTTGGTACAAGGTTCTTAAAAATGTTCATGGTAGTAATTGTTGAGAAAGAGAAAGAGGACAATGTACAAGTCACTTGAAGTTGAAGCTACATTTTAGATGTTTCGTCTCGTGGCTCCTATCAGACATTCTGGCTGACTGACGTTGATGAAGTCCTTTTATTGTAATCTAGCATTTTCGCACTTACACACTTTTGGTCTTGCAAGTCGCTCCCATTGGTCAAAAATCATTTTAACACCTACTTGCAAAATCCGATTTCAACCTTTAAGCAAATGGTCAATCCTTTTTCTATTTGGGAAAAACCAGGATTTCACACGTCATTGTGAATTTTTGTAAAAGTGAAAAAGAGAGTTGATTTTAATTAATTTCTTATCCACTACAACATTAGTCTTCAATTCTACCTCTAAGCTACGGGGGGGGGGGGGGGGCACTTGTTGGAGGTTTTTTAGTGTGTTATATACACAATGTGAACACACGCCAGTAGCCAAGACTGTTCAAATTCATTACTGAGTGATGCACAAATGTGTGAGTAGCTACTGTTTTTAAAATCTACCATTTCTCCATAGTGCTCAGTTGGCTGGCGAGAGTGTAAATGTGGAATTCCCTTCTGTATAATTGTTTCCCTGACAGCTAAAATCTCCAAGAGTTTAAATGCAAAGTCAATTGCCATCTCTTATCACTTTGACTCACATCCTTTCCCTGACAATCCTTGTATCATGTTTTTCATCCTTTCCACTGCAGCCCTCTTCACACCTGTATTCTCATCCTTTTCTTACTCATTCTCTGACTCCCCTGTCAGTTGTCCCTCTTTCTCATCACTCACCTCCTATATAACTGTGCACCAGTGGCAGTTCTGCTTTGCTTGGGGTGAAATGATTAGAGGAAAAATATATATATATGTGTGTGTGTGTGTGTGTGATGTGTTTTGTCCTTTAGGACTTCATCAGACTAAATTTGTTATGTTGGTATGAATACACATGCATACAAACAAGGAATAGATCTTGGGAAGGTTTTTTTTTCTTTTTTTAAAACTGATTTCGTTTAGATTTATTTTATTTTCTTCACTTTTGTTATCAGATTTCCCACACTGTGATATTAGAAGTTCTGCCAGGAGAGGTGAAATGCTTTAAGAGCCACGGCCCAAATTTACTGTGGATCACCTTGCAATAAAGGCACCACTCTCCAGACAATTTTCATTATTGTGAATTGTCTTCTTTGATCAAAATAGTAGCATCTTTTTATGTCAAAATTGTGGTCAGTCTCATTACAATGAACAACCAAACCATTTGATGTATTCTTTTGTCAGATATCCGTTTGTCTTTATATAATCATTTATTTGGATTCCTTGACGTTTCTCTTATCTATTTTTTGTGACAATTATTCCCGGGGATGAAGTAAGTTCCTCAGTAACCAGTGTTTCCATGTGATCTGGCTGTAAGCCAGAGTGTAAGAGGTGAGTCCATTTATTAGTAAGAACCACTACTTATTACTACTCGTGTAACCAGGCTGGCAATAAGGTCCCACCCATTTACAGTTAGATCAACCAAATGCAGCTGACAATTCTACTCCTGCAGCTTCTTTTCTCACCTGTGGAACTCCCTTCTATATACCTGTTTTCCTGACGGCTACAGCCTCCAGGAATTTAAATGCAATGTCAATTCCCATCACTTATCCACCTGACTCCAGTCCTTTCAACATCACCCCGTATATCTTGTTCTTGTCTTCACACCTGTGCTCCTGTCCTTCTCTTGCCCTTTCTCTGACACCCCCTGTAACTGGACCGTCTTTCTCTTCACTCTCCTCCTGTCTAAACTTTTACTCTCTTATGAAGCCCCCTGCACATCATTGGCGGTACTGCCTTGCTTGGAGCGAAACAATTAAGAAAATCAAAAAGATACAAGATAACTTATACTGACCAATATTCTGAAAGTAAAAATTGATCAACACCAAGTAAAAATAAACCCTTTTGAATGATGAAGTTCGTCAAATTTGGTGATTGTGAAAATCAGAATTTCAGGTCAAATGATTTTAAATTTAGAAAAAGGAAGAAAATGCAAAATGCATTTGTCCTGAATGCAAATTGAATTTTCTTTCTTTTTCAAAATTTGAATCATTTTTCATGAAGTTTCAACTAAAAAAGAAGGAAAAAGAAATGAAATTTTTGCAAACCATTTCTTAATTATTATTATTTTCTTTTGCTCTTCTTCAGAGTGATTGACGGCTTTGATACTCTTGATGAACTGGAAAAACTACCTGTGAATGAAAAAAATTACCGCCCGCTGAATGATGTCAAAATCATCGATGTCACAATTCATGCTAATCCACTTGCAAACTAGAATAACCAACCAATCATTTCTTTTTTGTTTTTGTTGTATATTTATACAAGAGGAATAAATGCTATTTTTTTATCATCATAATTGCTTTCCTAATTGTTCTACATGCTTGGATAAATGATTGCATTGTATATAAAAATAATTTTACAAATAAAACCATTGTAAACATAAGCTTTCTCCTCTCACCAGCCAATAATCGCCCCCCCCACCACCACATTGCATTCTGATTCTCAATCTCATTAGTGCGCATTGCAATCTAGAGAAAGTTGTGCTCACAAGATAACAAGACAAATGACATGTCAAGATGACAGTAATGTCCACCAGCCAGTAATCAACTAGAATAGGAGTCCAACTGACCAAAAAAAAAAACCACCTGGGAGATTCCATTCTGTTACAGGCAAGTCAGTGATTGGCTGATAATTTCAGCGTGTACATTGAGCTCCATAAATATTGAGCACAATATCCACCATTTGTCTTTGGGCCACATTCAGCAAGATTTCTTGTTGTTTTTGCTACTCTTCAAAAGGCGATTGAAGCGTAGTATCGGTGCGATCGAAGTTGCGTTGGCGAAAGCAACTCGTCGGGTTTTGGTACGATTTCGGTACGGTGTTTGGTAGGCGATCGTAAGGGAGAGTGACGGCGATAGTCAAAGCCTCCGTCGGCAGGAGGACAATGGCCGAGGAAAGGCCCAAGAGTCTGGTTCCCGCGGCGATTGGGAAAGGGAAGGAATGGCAAGCGCCTAGCACAGAGAAAATGCGCTTGGCCATGACTTCCAAGCAGTTAGAAGAACCTGTGCCCTCAACCTCGATGTGGGCATCAAAAGAAGGGGAATGGCAGACGCCAATTATGGAGGAAACACCGATTCCTCCTAGCGGAAAGGTAGCGGAAAAACAAAAGTCGCCGGTTCCCTCCACCTCGGCTTGGGTTGGTGGGAATGTGAAGAAGAAAGACGAGCAATACTACGAGGAAGCAAAGGAGAGATTTAAGGACTACATCTCCGGAAACAAACTCCTTTCAGTTCCAGAACAACTAAGCAACATTGAGCCAAAGATCCTGTCCCTGCTGACTAAGGACCCCAAGACTCACAAGTTTGTGGGGGTCAGCAGGGAAGCAATTGAAGAAGCGGTGAAATCGTTGCATATCAAAGCAAAAATGGTTGCCCGGAGGAGCCATGCCATGTGGGACGTCCTGTTTGGCTCAGCGGACGAAGCGAAAGAGCTGGCCGGTGCTACCTTGACCACGAAGACACTCCGACTACAAACGGAGTACATGGGTACCCGTAAAACACGTGTAACTCTACACGGGGTACCCATGGATATTACTCTTGACCATGTCGGGGTGTTCTTTGCAAGATATGGCAATATGGGATTCCAGACTGGGGATATAACAGTAAACGTCACCGTCTCCAGGAAAGAATTCAACGAGATACCAAATATAATTACCTGCAGAGGAAGATCCATTTTTGTGGTGGTTGAGGGAAGGAGGCCGTTTTGTTGGGTCTGTGGAGCCTCGGAACACATGGCGAAGGTGTGTCCAGCCAAGAAGCCGGCCCCAAAGACACAGACACAAGCAAAAACAAAGGAAGCTACTCAGCAGACGTCGCAGCCATCTCCGAAGACAAACCCGGAAAAACAAACTGCAGAAAAAGCAGTAGATAAAAGCAAGGAAGGAGATGGAGAGTGGAAAAAGGTGGTCAAGAAGGGCTCAAAGGTGAAGACCCCACAGGAAAAAACACCTTCTCCTCAAAAGTCACCTCCACCACCAAAAGTACCTCTAAAGCAGGATGTCTCACGGGCTAAAACAAAAACGACCCCAACAAAGCAGCAGCAGGAACCAAAATCTCCAGAGAAGATGGACGTGGAGATGGAGCCGCCTAGAACAGCATCCCTTAAAAGGAGCAGGGAAGCTGAGGAGGAGGAAGAAAACCCAAAAGTGCTGCGCAAAAGTCGCAGCAAAGAGAAGGAAGTAGCTCTGAAGATTGTGTCAGCACCGGTGTCTCCAGTACGGCCTAAGGAGACTTATGCTGAGAAGGCGAGAAGCCTTCCATCATCCCCGCGAAAGCGTTCCCAGTCCCCGGCCCATAAGCTAACCCCCCTAATTTCAGAGACACTGAGAAAATCCCCTACCCTTTCCATTCCCTCTACTCCTGCAACTCTAACCCCTGGACAAGGCAAAAAGAAGAAATCTCTCCCGCAAGGGGAACAGATCATGAAAATTAACCAAAATGAAATTAAAAAAGACTGGACGACACAAAGGAGAGCGTTACTTAAGCCATTGCTCAAGTGTATGTCCATCGACGGAAGACCCGGTTAATTTCCCAAAGGCCCCCAGTGTACTCACTTTATTAAGATGCACTGGCAGGAGTCTGAAAGTTTGGGATCACATAAACGCTGCAGAAAAGCAGTACCCAAACATTGTCTTGTGCAGAACTGGAACACCAGAACTTAATAAAATGGCAAAGCTGTGTGCTGGGGGAGTCCCAGTTTTGCTCCACCCCTCATTATATAGGTTGGTAAAATTAACGTACCCTACAGACGTCGACGGGATTGTCCTGGACGGACGGATTACAGGGTCCCTGGGACAATCCGTCGGGGTCTTGTCTGCTAGGGATTTTTACCCTGTATGCACTTAATTTTTTTGAGTTCTTCTCTTTTCAGATCTAAACAGTGTCTATCAAGATAGCCAGTTTGAATGCGAATGGCTTGAGGAATCGGGGTAAGGCAGCCCGCCTGCTTCGTGACCTCTTGTCGTTCGACATGGATGTGGCCGCGATCCAAGAGACTCACTTTGTTTGCGACGTTGATTCTTGTGTGCTGTCTAATGACTTTGTCGTTTATTCAGCATATGAGAACCGGTATGCCAGAGGTGTTTCTTTGCTGGTCAGACGTACCCTGGATGCGAGGGTGGACCTTGCCCATGTCAGTGCCGAGGGCCGGTTGATCGTGGCCGATATTGCAGTGAAAAGCAACTAATCCTAGTGGGGGACTGGAATGCCATCCTGGACCCCAAATTGGATAGAGGGAGGGGCGCTAGCGGGAGGAGTGGTGATCGTAGCCTGGTTGATCTCATTGACGATTTTAGTCTCGTTGATAGATACCAGGTCGATCATCCGAGTGGGAGCATGTGGACGTGGGCGCATAGTTGGCCCTCTACCAAGGTAGTCAGCTACCTGGATAGAGTGTTAGTCAGAGAAGCCGACGTAGACTTCTTAGAATGCCCAACGTTCCACTGGTTAGGCTATACGGACCACAAACTTGTTTGTGCCCGTGTAGCGTTAGAATTTAGGGCTAGAATGGCTGGTTATTGGAAGTTCAATCAGTCCTTACTGGACAGGCGGGACTTTCGGTGCCAGCTAATTAACTTAGTGCAGCGGGCGTTAACTGGGGGAGTCATTGGGAATAAGTGGTGGGAGAACCTTAAGAATAGCATTAGGTCTTTTGCCACTCAATATAGCCAGCGGCTCAAACTAGTTAAGGCTAAAAAGGCGAAGACACTTAGAGCTAATTACTTCCGGGCGGAGGCTGGGGGGATCCCCTAGAGATAGCCTTAGCTAAAGAGGCCCTTGAGCGTTCGACTAGCGATCGTTACATGGGTCAAGTAATTAGACATAAGTTAAGCAAGATGTCTTTCGAAGCTGTGAACATGGGCGCGCAACTGCGCAAGGAGGAAGTCCGTCAAGGTGGCGACCGGTACATCCGCGAGATACGAGACCCGGAGGGGCACACCCTTAGGTCGACTGATGACATGTGCGAGGCGTTTCGGCAGCATTTCGAACGCCGCTTCACCAAGGAGCCTGGTCTCCGTGACGAGGAGTTTCGCATCTATTTGGCTGACTATCCCCGGCTTTTGCCGGCTGAAGCGGCTAGTTGCGAGGGGAGAGATTACGGAGGACGAAGTCCACGCAGCTTTGAAGAGAGTCGGCAATGGCAAGTCGCCAGGTTTGGATGGTTTGCCCTATGAATTGTACTTGAGGCTGTCGCACATCTTTGTCCCTATCTTGACAGTTGTTTTCAACAACTGGTTCCGTCAGGGGTCCATCCCCAGTCGGTTCACCAGGGGTGTGGTCACGCTGTTGAGAAAAGGCAAGGATGTTGGGAGGGAATTAGACGGTTACAGGCCCATAACTCTGCTAAACACAGAGTTAAAGATTTTGGCCAAGATCCTGACGAATCGCTTGCAGCTAGTTGCCGAATCTCTGTTGGGACCTGATCAGACTTGTGCTGTGAAGGGCCGAACAATTCAGAGCAACCTGCACTTGATCCGCACGATCCTAGAGGGTGTAAAAGATGACAATGAGGCTGCGCTGATCAAATTGGATCAGTCCAAGGCATTTGATAGGGTTGACCATGGCTACCTGGCAGCTGTCCTGCAGGATGCCGGATTCGAAACCGACTTCTGCCGCTGGATTAGTCTCCTGTATCGCTCCCCCACGGCTGTGGTGCAGGTGAACGGAAAGCTGTCGAGTGCTTTTGCGCTGTCTAGGTCGGTTCGACAGGGTTGCCTGCTGTCGTCCTTACTCTATGTTTTGGCGTTGGAGCCCCTCCTTCGCCGGCTTAGAGACAGGTCGTGCAGTCCGGCCCTATGTGGAACTGTCATCCCTGGTGGTGCTCGAGCCAGGGTTTCCGCATACGCCGATGACGTAACGACTTTTGTGTCCTCCTGCAGGGACATAAGAGCGGTACAGAAGGCGCTTGAACGGTACAAACAGGTGACAGGGGCCAAGATTAACCGCGACAAGTCTTCCGGCTAGGTGCCTGGAAGGGGATTCCCCTCCTGGGGCCCTTCGACTGGACGGACGGACCGGTCAAAATCCTCGGAATTTGGTTCGGTCAGGACTTACAGTTGGAGAAGAATTGGTCCGATATACAGGCAAAGGTCATACTATGGTATCTGTGAATATCTCTTTCTACTTCCCCCTCCATCCAGGAACCTCCTACCAAAATAATATCTTACTGCTATTAACAAGCAAACTGGAACTCGTTTTCTCCAAACTAATTATTGCCTCACTATTTCCTGTAAGTCTTCCTCTGTAGTTCTGGTTTTTAAGAACTCTCGAGAGCCCTCTCATCCCTGTAATTACTGCCCTATTAACCTCTTACCTCTTTTTGGCAAGGTATTTGAGGTTATTATCAATGCTGAAATAGATAAGCATCTTGCATTTTGCAACATTCTCTCTGACAAACAATATGGCTTCTGCTTAATCATTTTTTTTTAAACCAAGATTTTCTAAAAAACAAAAAAAGAAATTTTTTTTTTTTTAAACATATTTCATTCATTTGTGAAGTCCATAAAATTTCATAATTTGACAATTATTTGAATTTGCAATTTCCAAATCAATGATTTTTACCACAAAAAAAAAAAAAAAAATTCCTATTCTGGATCTAAAAGAAAGAGACAGACAATTTTTTTTTTTAAAATGAATATTTATTAAAACCATCATAAACCAAACAGGTTGACTGGAGTACATCCAGCTTTTTTGATTAGCTACTCATAGATCAACTGGTAAATTAACCAAAACAATCAATCATAGCTTAATTGTATAAATGGGTAAATAACAAAATGGACGGATTGATAAATACTGATCAACAGTCTAATATCAAAATAAGAACAAACCAATTTTACCAATTTGAAGATTCCCTGCTTGAAAAGAATTCCTGAAATTAGTGATGGGTTGTATTTAAAAAAAAAAAAAAAAAAAGATCCAGCCACTATTTTTGTGAAAAATGTACTGATATTTCAAACCTTTTAATATTAAGTATTTACCAGCCCATTTTTTTTTTTTTAATTATACCATTTCTAGATGACAGGATAAGTCGTTTTTTCCAAACACACTAATAAAGCTATTTTCAATAAAGGTGACTGCCACAGAGTAAAGTATAAACAAAAGGATTTTGTTAATATTTCTAGGTGTAAGAATATCAAACTCAAAACAAATTCTAATGACTCTTGCTTATTAAAAACAAAACCCCCCCAAAAAATTGTGAACAAGTAGACATATTTCTTTTAATTTGAAAAAAGAAATAAAAGCTATAGTCTGGCACCTAGTTTTTATTTTAAAAGCTTTGGTAAAAGGGATTTTCCTTTAGAGTGAAAAATAATGATGATAAAAAAACCAAAAAAAAAACACACAAACGTATGCCGTGTTACGTAAAAACACTTTTGGAATTTATTTTTATTTTTCCCCTTGGAATTGAGAAGAGTTTTTAGGGTTGTTATTTTTTTTTCTAGTTTCCAAATATTTGACAGGCATAAAGACCTTTATCTAAAGCTTTAATGAGTCATTATTTTACAAGTTATTTAAAGTAGTATCTGTTTTGATCACTATAATATGGTCAGTGTGTTCTTCAGCCTTCCTCAAATGAATAATTCTTATGGTAGGGTTTTCTTTTATAAATGGTGGGTGACAAATTCTTACAGAAAAACAAAACAAAAAAGTTTTAACCCATATCCTGCTCAACAACGTGCACAATCCACACTGCTTACCTGACAATCACTGAATGACTTATCTGTGTGGGGAATTGGTGTAAACCAGATTTTATGGAATTCTGCACTAGATTGACTGTCAAACAAAATGAAAAACTAGGATGAAGATATACAATAATGTCACCTTAGAATTTCAGACAATGAAGAAAAACAAAATACCCATCATCTAATAGCAACTGTAAATAACTTATAGAATATTAAAATTGTTTGTCTTGTATGAAATTAATCTCGTTTTATATTTTCTAAAAAAATACGAGGCACAAAAGTCAATTTGCAAGTTTTAATGTGCAAGAATAAAGAATTACGAGTATTTTCTTAAAAGTTTTCCGTTATGGTTGGAGCCAACAATACTGATCTCCCTGTTTATTTTATGAAGAAATTGCCACTAATAATTATTAAATATTTTTCTAGTCCTTATATTTGATATAAAAACAAGTATTCCAGAATTGCATTTTTAATAAGCAACATATGAAATTAGCTAATTTTTAAGGAATTCGTTTTCCATTTTATTGTTACCTGTTCAAATATATACTGATGAGTATATCAAAAAGTTTAAAATCAAAAGGATGAAAGTTTTTAAATATTAAAAAGTTACTTTCTTACATGTTTTGTACCAAATTGCAGTTCAAATTAATTTTTTTTTAAATAATACAATAATCAGTTTCATTTTAAGCCATAAGTTTTCTTTTTTGAAGCAAAAAGAATTAAAAAATAAAAATAAAAAAAAAAGGTTCAAAAAATTAAAACAATAGAAAAAATATGGAATCACAATTGTTTTTCATATTTACCAATATTAAATAATTAAAAGGAAAAAAAAAAATTTTCTCAAGGTAAATAATGACCACCAATTTATTGTGGAACCCACAACACAAGAGTTCAATAAAATATCACTGATTTGTTTTGAAGTTCAAACAGTTATCTACTCATGCACTTCTAAAATCCATAATACCCGCAAAATATTCCAAATTAAATATTTTTCTTTGCTTCCAAGAATTTTTCAATCCACTAAAGTTTCGAGATGATAATATTGAGCTCTTCCTTTTGTTGTTTTTCAACACAATATTTTTATGGCCAGTTCTCCAGTGAAGTGGTTGATCTTTCATGCAAAATCTATTGTTTTCTACTAAGCTGCTAAGAATTTATGGCAGATTATGGAATTTTCAAAATCATTGTATTTAGCCATTTCAATGGAGAAGGTCAATTAAAATAAAAAACAATTTAAATGAGAGCTTGTATTACAATCTGGGAATATAAATTAAATGGAGGAAAATAGCGTCTATCACATGACAGACAAGGGATTCACATTCAAACTGACAAATTTTCTTACTTAAAAAAAAAAAAAAAAAAAAAAAAATCTGCATCCATCCATCCATGACCAGGTTTTTAAAATGATGACCAGAGAATTAAGTTGAAAATAATTTACTAGTTTAACCTGGATTTTATTTTTTATTCTTTGATGAAAATTCCCAACAGATCTTATCAATATTATCAAGGAACTAGATATAAATTAAAAAAAAAGGCAAATAAAACAAAAAAACTGTAGAAAGTCACATATTTCATATACATGGGAAGATAGCAAAATGTATGCGTATGTGTGTGAGAGAAATCAGGCTGCTTTCATGTATATGTTTATTTGTTTTCATGTGTTCTTATAAGCACATCAATTGGATATGGACATATAGCTACTGATACAGATTAGAAAAGCAAAAACAAAAAATCAACTAAACATGCCTTGTTAATGAAATTCAATAAAATATGTTTTAAGAAATTCTTGTTAAACACACACACACACAGTGTCCCAAAACAGTTTTAAAACTGAATATCTATTTTCTTTTCATATTTAAGAACATACTGGAATTTTAATAATAGACAATTCATAATCAACATTGTGTTTTGAAATTAAGATTGAAATACATTATTTACATTGAGATAACACTGGTATGAAAACACAAAAATAACACACTTTATAAGAAAATAATCAATGTTAGGAAATTCAAAATACATGTGTCTTCATTTGATTGCCTGTTTTCAGCCACAAGTATCTGAAACCTGATAAGCTGTGGGATAGCCACGTTCTGTCCACACACAGAGGAATAGTTAATGTGATAGAGAAAAAAGTTAAAACGGACTGCTGGCTAAGAGTTTATTTTGTTCTAAAGGTAAGAACACTAGTTTCCCTATGCTGGAGTGTCTTGTCGCTAACTAAAATGACTGGGTCATGAAAAAAGGAATGCTATAAAAGAGGATGTTTCTAGTTAGTTAATTGCTGTACATGAAAAACATTTGGCCGATCATGTCTCTCCACAGCTTCCTCACCTAAATGTCATACGTGAAACATGCCAGGGTGATCATGTCTATCAAGACATGACTGACTAATCAGAAAATTTTCCTGCAGTAGCTTGCCATTACTTTCTGCAGCAGATTGGTTGCCAACCAAGGCTATAGAACCCAATCTGTCCATCAATTCAACCCATAGCTGGAGGGAGAAGAGATGGATTCATACCTCTCCCAAGGGTATTTGTGCATCAGTGAAGGAAAAAAATTGGACTGGAATTTAAACTCGGCTCTCCAATTTCTCATTCCGAGCCAATCTACAGTATTAAAAGAAAAAAAAAAAAACTTTAAAAATTAAAAAGAAAACCATTTCCACAAATCAGATATGAGGAGAAATTAAAGAAAGAATACAGAAAATGAGTGATATTTGGACAGTGCCTTAATTATAAGCCTTTAAACTTTAAAACATGAATAAAATTGATTTGATCTTATCTCCAAGCAATGTAATGACAAGATTACAAGCATTTTTACACAAAACATTAATTATAAAACAGATTGTTATTATAATAATAATGTAGGAATGTCATTTGCTTCCAAATCAAAAGTGAATTTAATTCTAAGAATTGAAGAGTATAAAAAGACATTGGAGTTGCTAGGTGGGTAGAAATTGACATTGGAATAGATAGTTGGTAGGTCAAGTAGTTTACTGTTACTGATGGTCTAATAACACTGAAGAGAAAAGCAATAACCTGTTTCCGCTACATGATTACAACTCACTTCTGAAATATCAATCATAATATAAATCTTGTAAAAATATTCCAAGTAATTCCCCAAAGAAAAAAAATGTGTGTGTGAAAATTATATTTTTATTTTTCATATTTTAGAAGAATCAGTAATCATAGTGTCCACATAATCACAGTAACCGTACTAATTTGTTTTGAGTTTCAGTTCATTTTGCCATGAATCAAATTTGTTTATAGACAAGAGAAAGAAAAGTAAAAGAAAAAATCAAGCAGTATAAACTTTAGACAATTATTTCACTGAAATTAATAAATCACAGATTTGCAACAGACTTGGTGTATCTTTGGTCAGCATGAAGTTATAGGGCTACTTTTCTTTAATAACTAATATTGAAAACAGTTTATCGCTGCTGAAATCGAATCTTACAATTATTTCACATAACATTTGTACCCACTTGAATTCTTTCAAGGCTTAAAAAAATGTTTATATATATATATATATATATATATATATATATATATATAAAAAGACAGTTCAACAAAAGTAATGCCCTTTTTATTTATTTATTAAATTGAAATAACTTACAGTAGTTTAAGAAAATTTATAAGTATTATCAAACCAAAAGATGATTTGTTATTAATTAAGAAGCTACTTAACATGTTCAATAGGCTTCCCTTTATGTTCAATACAATGCCGAATGTATAACCAATGCTTCTGGAAGCCATTTGATACATTTTTACATCAATTTCGGAAAATTTATCTGAAATTTTTAATTCAGGAATTGTTTTTGGCTTGAGCCTGTACACAAGATCTTTCAGTCAACCACACAATTAAAAGTCTGACGGTGTTAAATCTCGTGATGGCCACTTAATTGCTCCACATCAATCTATCAGCTGGAAATTTTACCTACAAATATAATATAAGGCTAAAAACTAAATTTCTACAGCTGAAAGCAATTAAAAAGAAAATTTTTTGATACACTTGTCGCACTAATAAAAATGCGTTATTTCTTACATACGAAAAAGGGACATTACTTTTGCTGCACTATATATATATATATATATATATATATAATTCCATTAATTAAATGTATAAAAAAGTTGGTGTTGAATTCAAAGGCAACTATGAGAGTTAATTTCTTTAAATCTTTTAACAAGATAATCTTTGGCTTTAACAAAAAGTTAACAAATAACAGATCTTTATATTCAAGTAGAAAAGCAAATGCCTTTTCAAAATCAGTTTTAATATAGGATTGCCACTTTTCTGAGATTCGACTCAGATACTTGACAGTTATGAATGTAGCTGCCACTGAGAAAACTAAAGGTTTGGGGATTTCACCCAAGTTAGTGTAATTAGAAAAGTATTATTAAATCACCACCAAAAAAGACAAAAAAAAAAACTAATTACAAGCCAAGATTTAGTTAAATGAATGTTAAAAAAAAAAAAAAAAAAAAAGGAAAGAAACCCTCTAAGCACATTTGACTAGAAATTTAAACAGTTAATGACTAAATTATCAACAAATCATTAAAAATTTCAGAATCTATTGTAAACACAAAAATATTTAAAGTATAAATGCACCAATGAATTTTGAATTGTTTATCTAACTTTGGTGGAATGTTCTCGAGAATTTAGTTGGGGAATTATTGACAATAGATTTATAATGGCATAGGGCAAAAATAGTAGAGCACTCAGTAAAAAATGAATCTATGCACTTCTGAACAATCTAGTGACACTAGCTTGATAATCCTTAATCCATGGCAATAACAATAAGGATTAAATATTCCAACTTTTGGCTAGAAAGAAAAAGAAAAAGTAATTGTAAGAGAAGTTCCTTACTCTTGGCATATGAAATCTTGCCAGCTTAAACACAGCCTTAGTTAAGGAGACAAAAAGAGAAAACATTGAAAGATTAAAAGGATAAAAATCTAATTGTTTTTAGATAATAATAATAATAATAAGCACTAATCATAGTAATATGGTTAGCACAATGGCCTCATAAATCATTAATAGGAAAGTTGATTCTTAGACTATGATCCGTAAATTTAGTTTTCTGTAAAAATAAAGACAATAAAAAAAATATATATAAAATAGATTTTTAAAAAATACTTATTTACATGAGCTTGTAAATAAGTAACTGATTTTACATTGGTAGTAAAATCAGAAATGAAAAACAGTAGCCTTTCAGGAGTTTGTCAGAAGCTCAAAACTACTATTACTGAAATCATGATTTGTTTTTTTCTGAGAGGTTTTCTAACATTTAAAATGTGTGGGATAATTTTTTTTCCATGTTAAGGAAAATCTTTGTTCAATGCTAACATTAGTGAAATGAGGTTTTAAGAGTGGCTAAAATGAATTAACAAATTGCATATTACATCTCAGTAGCAAGAAAGTTTACCATTTACATTTTGTAAAGCCAATGATATTTTTTACTTAAAGACAAGCAGCTGGTTTCATTAAAATTTTGTCAAGAGACAAAAAAAGATTCATCATTACCAAAGCCATTTTTTTTTTGTTTTAATAAACAAAAAAAAAAAACAATCTAAATCTTCAGCTTCCATTCTGATGACGAAATCATAAATGTTCATATCAAAGTTTAAAGGCTGAAGATTATGTAGTGTCATCTTAAATTAAAATTTCATTCATCATCAACGCCATCAAGAATTTGGTAGGAAACAAGAAAGACATTGTAATTTAAAATATTCCTCTTTTTTGCAGTACAGACAAATTCATATAGTTGACCTGAAACCCAAACTTGAGGATATCACATTCTGATAGACTTAAGAGTATAGTCATTTCGGGAACACATCAAAAACGGTATGGGATAATCTACAAACACGACAAATCAGTTTACACACATAAGAAAATAGAAATATTTCTTTAAATTTTCAAACTGGATACATACGAGGGGGTGCTGAAAAGTTATTGGCCTGACCCATTTTCCACAATCTCACCAAATATCAATATTTTTTTTGTGTGTGGAAAAGCTTCTTGGTTGTGCCAAAAACTTTTCAGGAACCCTCATATTTTTAAAAACATTGTTGGGTAATTCAAGAATTTAAAAGAAAAAAAAATTACTGCCTTGTAAGAAAATATTTTATAAACAATAAAAACTTAGAAATGTTTTCTTCTGTTAACTGCAGCAATATCAGTAAAACCTTGTAATTGATCCCAACAAGATTTAACAAATGCAAAAAGCAAAAGACAACGACCATATCAAGGTGACATAATGCTAATGCATGGCGGAGAAATAATAGATCCTGATGTGTGGCTCCCCCCCATCATGAATTCAGTTGGAATTCTTCTGGTTGTTGAATGGGCTCCAATGGAGGCAGATGTTCTTGAAGTCGTTCTAACAAGGAAGTGGCAACGGGACAAAAATCACAGCTCCACATTTCCATGATCAGATGCTGCACTTCTGTAGGAGGCGACACAGAAGAATCGTTTCTTTCACTGTCTGATATCATATTGACCACGACCATTTCATCTGCAAGAAGAAAAAAAAATTGATTAAGTGCTTCCCTTAAACCATGTTGACATTAAAAGAATACAAATTGGCATCATTCATTGCTGTTTTTTTATTGGCTCTTTTTGTGGAGATTTTCCTATCAACTCCCAAACTTTTCAACATTCAAATTTCTAAACTTTTCACTTGAGTGTTTTAATGCTAAAAACCATTGACCATCTCCACTTAATACAATATCATTTGATAAAAAAATAACAAAAATACTATGTTTTTTATTAAAGGAAATAAAAACAAAGGATGAAGATCATTGTGAAAAAATATTTTAGATATTGGTATACAAGATGTTCTTTCTATTACCTTTCAAGAGGGAAAAAATATTGTTAGTTGGTGCATCAAATGTTATTGAAACTGCAGCCATATGAGAGGATGCTGAATAGTTCTTCATCCAACCTACTTCCAAAAATATGCTAGCATGATCAATCATTAGATATTTGAGAAAGACTTCTTGGTCAGACCAAGAACATTTCAGCATCTCCTCATATTGTTTTTATGTATGAATTTTTTGGATGAGGAGTTATCATTATTTACAATTAGATGATTGTCCTCATCTTTGTTGTTATCATGGAGGGCACAGAACTGAAACATTGCAATACCAACAAAAATGAGGATAATAGTCTGATTGGAAACACTAGAAATAATTCCATTTTGCAATGTTTAAAACTGTTGTGGGTGTCAGGTATCACTATTTATTGCAAACAGTACTGTGAAAAATGTAGAGATTTGGGAGTTTGCATGTTCTTGCTGTTGATTTTTTTTTTTTTTTTACTGAGTAAATTTTGGTTCTTGGTAGTTTGGAGAAAAGGTAATAAAATAACTTACTGAAACTTGTCAGACAAAGAGTGGAGGGTGGTGTCAATTGAAGATGAAAGAAGGGAAAGAAAAACAGAAGTGTTTTTTTCTACTACAATAAATTGTTTTGACAAACATGATTTTTTTTTAACCAATGGCTACTTAAGCCGGCTGAAATCTGAAACCCCTTTTAATTGTGTTTGTCCTCACAGAAATTCTTTTTAATCTATTTTCTTCCTTGGAACTTGCATTGTTTTGCATATGCTGACATTATTTTCATGTGATATCTCATGTTATTTTATTGATTTTGATTGGAAACTTGATCTTTTCCCCACAACTACGATTGATCCTTATTTTAGAAAAAAAAAATAACTTACTTGTCCAGGAATTTATTTACCCTCTTTTCCAGGTGCACAAACTACCAAATTTGTGCATCTGTAATATTTAGTAAAGTTTTCTTTTATTTTATTTTAATAAAATTGTTTTGGTTTTATATCTCACTGAGTATCTGTTGTCCTTTTATTCATGGTGCACCTTGTTGTCGCTTGATCTCCATTCTCTTAACTCAACACTGAAAACTATACATTAATAGGTTTTTTTAACCCCCTCCCCCAATTTTTGATAGTTTGATATTTGTTGATGGCTTTTTTTCTTTTTTCCTCTGCGGCAATCAACACGAAATTGAGATTACTACTGATTTAGATAAATACAAAATTTATTCCAATAGTGAAGGTATAATAGAAATTTGATGAGAAATACACTTAGGTGAAAAACTCACAGGATTTGTGGTTGAGCAGATAAAAGGTTTGTACAAATAAAGTTCCTAGCAACTCTTAATTGAAAAATTGAGACTGAATAAACAATAGAAAACATTTTTATCCCCACCTAATATTTGGTCTTCTATGCTATCAAATATGGTAAGTAACAAAATGTAAAATCCAATGAGATTGATGTGGAAAATATGAAGCTGGTACCGTGGGCATTTTATTCCGCATTTACATAGACAATGTTTTTTGTTTTGTTTTTTACCTCCCTCTTATTTTTTTTTAGCTATATTTACATATGTGAAAGTCAGAAGGCTGTGAGTTCGTATCATGTTGCAGTCATCATTTTGTGGGGGTCAGCTCCCAGATTTGGTGTAAAAAAAAAAAAAAATCTGAGTGTTGCATGCACAAATACAACACAAAATTATTAGCATCACAAAAAATGATCTCCGCAGAGAAGGAAGAAAATAAAGCTAAATATGACATTAACTTATACAGGCAGATACATGTATTTACATATTAAATTGCATTGTTCTTTTGCGTGATCATGAAAAGACCAAAAGTTTGAATGATCATAATGGTTTGTCACAAGTGAGTCTGCAAAGTTCCAAGTGATTTTGTTGTAAGTGAAGAAAATAAATGGTATGTATGCCAATATGCATGTCGTGCTCACTGTTGAAATGTGTGACTGCTGGCTGATTGTGTGAAGTGGCAGTAATTTCAAAAGCAAAGAGACACAACTTACTTTTATCACAGCTTTGGATATTTTGCCATTTAGAAAAATTATCACTGGCTGACACATTGTCATGGTAAAGTATTAAGACAAAGCTGTGTTGTTTCTCAAAAATATAGTCACTGTTCTTTTTCTGCCATTATCATGGTAACATGTCAAGGCAGGGCCTAATTCACTATCTAAAATCCTGTTGCCGTCGTGTTTTTTCTAGCAAGCTGTTTTTATGTTATGTTTGGCTCCAAATCCTGAGTTTTATGTGAGAATGTACTCAATAACCCAAGCCCCTGACAAATTTAATATACGTTTTAAAGTGAGTAGGCCAATTTACTTGTCTACCTGATTTTGTAGTGACATTTGGGGGTGTATTTGTCAGTGTGGAAAATAGTTTTGATACCTTGGTATTTAAGGGGTTTATAGAGCATTTTGTCATACAGCTCTTTGTAGAAGAATCCAAATATGCTGGCTGGCTTGCTCATTTGCATGTATTTGTCACGTTCTTTTCCTCAGTTTAGAGCTCTTCATTTCACTTTCTCTCTCTTATCAAATTTTTTTGCTTTTATTCAAAATTTATTTTTAAATATTAGGAAAATGTAAATAGTTTTCATCAATGAATATAAGTTTTATGAATTACTTTTTCAGATTAATTACTTACCAAGAAATTCAGTCAGAATATTAATGAGTTGTTGCCCTAGCTCATAACCAAAGCAAGCATTTGTACTTGTGATGTCCCTGCTATAGTTTAACAGAACTTGACACACAATTCCAGACAGTTGCCAGTCATTGGGTCCAAAATCATGTAACACTTCTATCAATCTACAAACAACAGAGAAGAACTTTTCAAATTCAAAGTTGTAAAACAATTCTATAAGAAAAATAAAATGGTAAAGAAAATTGTATGAGCAAAATTCAGTTGCATTTCAAAATCTAATTTCCAAGGAATAGTCAGAAATAAGTACAGAGGGGAAGGTAGAAATTTAAGTGCAGGATATCATTTTAAATAGAAAAGTAAAAAGTATTATATGTATTGATTAAAAACAAATTTTAAATAGTTGAATTTTACCTAGGGAACAAAATGTGGGCTAAGAAATTCTAATATGACTTTTTGTTAAGTATAATCGCAGCTTTTGTTCTTTACAGGAAAGCTGTCACATTTTGAGGACAAATATCAACTATTTCTGATTGTAAGTATGATTGTCTTTTTTCTTTCCATTTTCCTTAAATCTTTGTCCCTCGGATGTTTTGCCCATAGCCTTCACAGCATTATTTTGTTGAACCATATCTATTGCCTCAAGTCTCTTTAACTGTAAGGAAATTGCCTAGCATTCACTGCCATACAGATGGACTGATATTACACAGCACTTCAGGACTAAGCACATACAATTAAAAAGAAATATATACCATCTTGAATCTTATTTTTAAAGAACTATAGCTTTTGCATTTTTAAAATTCTCAAGCATAATTACATAGTAGTAGATAGACATTAAACAAATGACTATGTTGGGAATTTTAGTTTTCTTTCAAACTGTTAGATAAGTAGGTGGGAAGTAATGATTCTTTCTATTTCATTTTTATAGTTTTTAAGAAAATAATTTTAATAAATCACACATCGAAGGGACATTAACACTACATATGTTGGTGGAGGCTGTGATAACCTCACAAATGCTGCAGAGTTATGTTACATTATTTATGAGAACACAATCTGTTTTTAGTAATCCAATTTAGGTGCCATGTTTTTTCTTCTTCACCAAAGGACGATTCTTTCTAGTGTCTCTCCATACAACAGTTAAAAAACAAAAGAAAGAAAAAAAAAACTTATAATTCTTTTCATTATTTTCTTAAATTTGTATCATATTGAAGGTTTTCTTTTTTATTTTGATATGGAAGTTAAAAAAAAAAAAAAAAAAAAAAACACATTCTGTCTGAATATCTGGATTTATATTTCAGCAGCAGGTAGATTTGAGGCTCTAAATTCTACACACAAAATTGTTCCAAGGGAAATATCCTTATATATTAACGCATTAGTCTATAAATTTGATGACAGTAATTGTGGGCCAGGTTGTGTAGAAAGAGTATTATGAAAACAGACAAAACATAACTACATGCAAACAGCAGAACAAGAACAATCTATTATCATAAATTAAATAAAGGGTTCAGTTTGAAATTCCTTGAAAGGTTAACCACATGAAATCCAGAGTGCACAATGGGTGAAACTTGATAGCAACAATAAAGATGAGGATAATAATCTGGATATTGTACTGTTGTAAAATTCTCTTGTTTTCAAGTATGTTTCTTGAACATTTTTTTCAATCACCTTTATATTCTTTAATATTACAGCCATAAATAATTATATGAGTTTTTGGTATTTTATCTCAATGTAATAAATAATGAAAGGCAAACAAATAACTCATCATAAAAGAAAAATTGTCATTCATCTTTTCTTTAAAGTTTTGTAGTTAATAATTACTTCTGAATGCCTCCTTCCTTTCTAAGAATTGGGCGTTTTTCTCGGTCAGCCATGAAGTTTACCAAGACACCACAACAAATGTACACAACTTCTCGGCTGTCGGAATCAAGAGATGCAATCAATATTTCTTGCACTGTGAAAGTAAATGAAAAAAAACTATTTTACTCCAAGTAGAAACGTATACCAAAGATTTTCTGATAATTGTGGAATATTGGCCATTGTTATGTGTAACCGACAAAGTTCTCAAACAATAAAAGGAAGAAGAAAAAATGGGGAGGGGGTGGGGCAAAATAATACCAAAAGAAACAATACAGTCATGTGGTTATAGTATTTTGACTTCAAGGCAAAAAAGAACAAATATCTGAGGGATGAGACTAAGAATTGCCCATTTTTATTGATTAGGAAGAAATTCCAGCATGCATTTGTAGAATGTATCAATTAATTTGAGGATTTTATTATTAACTTTATTTCAATAACAAGTAAGACTTATGAAAATTCCACAAAGAATCATTACATTACAAAAAAGTGTTTTTTAATTTTCACATTTTACTATCTTACTTAAATGGATAATCTGAGGATTTGCGACTAGGATTAATTTGGATTTTATAAGAATATAAAATCTACAATAGATTAAAACAAAATTAATATTATAAAAGCTTGCAAGAGCAAATTTACATAAATTAGATTTTATAAGTGTGTTAAATTACCTAGAAAGAAAAAGTTCAAAAATTATATTTTTTCTCTTAATACAAATTTTTTTTTTTACTAAGATTTCTAGTTGACCAAATACAATAAAAATGATTTTGTTGAGTGATTGATAGTAAGAAAGATTTAAATCAATGAAATTACAAAGAGTTCTCAATATAATCCCTTCAACTTAGGCCCTCAAGTAGTTGGAGTTGCAGAGGCTGTAATACAAGAGACATGTTGCCTGGTGATCCCACTGACCAAACATCCTTGTGAAATTCTAACTTCATAATTTTTGACTAAGTGAAATCAAAATAGAATTTACCAATTATTTCTGTCTGAAATCATGTCACAACAGTTGCCTGATCTATGCCAGCTCCATTTTTCTTTTATCCCTACACATTGTCTCTGTAAAGAATAACCCCTTAGAAGTTAGTGATCAACTCTAGCTTAAACAAGGGAAAGATTAATGCAATCGAGTAACCCTGCCGATGAAATAAAAACAGGGTTTCTTTGGGGGTTTTTTTTAAGGCAGGTGTTTTCCCACCATTTTTTTCTGTACACTAAATCCGGAGATTTCAAACAAACGATTACAGACTTCTTCAGGTCTAAAAATATACAACATAAATAAATGAGCTAACAAGTAGGGAGAGATCTGGTCAACAAGCAAGATATATTTTCATAAAAAGATACTACCCTGAAAGGTTGGGGAATTTACACATTGCATATGGACATAAGGGACTATTTGTGAGCTAGAATGCAAATAGCAAGTCAAGTGACCAGTTTGAAGATGACGATGGAAAGGAGGTGTTAGTGTCATTTCATAGTCATTCCCCAAAGTTTACAGTAACATTGTATATATTAGTAGCAACAAGATCAAATGTAAAAGAAAATTGTTCACCTTTGTTATCAGCTAAAAAATCTCTCACTGCTTTTTGGTGAGTCAAATTACCGAATACCCGAGCGGCTTCCAGTAAAGCTTCCATGTTACTAGGGACTAATAAATTGATCAAACCTACAAAAAGTAAAGTAAAAAGAAAAAAAAAATAATGGTTAAAGTGAACTAAAGAAATTCTAACAATGACAGGAGACAGCCACAAAATTGTCTGTCCCAAAACAGGACTTAAGTAAGTATACTTCTGTTTTTCATATTTTATAAAGGGGGAAAAATAAAGAGACAAGCTAAGCAACCATCTTTTTGTAAATCCAATAAGCTAATGTCTTATATTAGTCATAGACATGTTGCAATTGTTCCTGAATTTTTAAATAACTTTTCTTAAAAGCAAAAGGTGGGAGTGGGAGAGAGAGAGAATTTCTAAATAGAAAATAAAACTAATTGCATGAATGTAAACCCAATTTCAATTGAGAACGAGTGAAATGTGGTCCCAGGAAGTCTGATATTCTCCTGCAGTGAATGAAACAAGTGCAGTAGGCATTCAAGAAAAGAAAACCAAAGCAAAAGCAGGTGGTAATGATATGTTTTGTTACTAAATCTTTCAATATAGAGATGGAAAGGACCAACAAAATAAGAACATGTTTTTAACATCAATACCAAAAATAAAGGATGCGATGGATAAATTTTCGTCTAAATGATGCAAACGATGAAAACACTGATGTCTCATTTTTACAGATCTATTTTTCAAAATTACACAAAATATCTTGAAATATTATTTACTGTTGTAAATTAATTCAATAAAATCGCCATTGGCTTCAACCAGACAATTTCAGAATCTCCTGCAACTCTTCTGGATGGCCTCCTTTTTTAAGTTGGTAAATGCTGCCATAATCCTTACCTTCAGTTCATCTTTGTTGTTACAAGGAGTTTTGTTGGTCTCTCACTCAACTGCACCCTACACATGATCAAGGGGGGTTGAGTGCGAGACCATCACCAACAAATTTGAGAGTTTATCTTATCATAATGATCAGAGTGAGTGAGTGTGTTAATTTAAATTAGATATTAAAATCTTGACAAAATTTCAAAATTTGATACATGGGAAATGTTGCATGAAAAGAGATGAATGATTTGATCAAGCAGGTTATGCATTTTGCCAAATTTAATCTTCACCAGATGCAAAACAAAAAAAGATAAAAGCATGTAAATGTGTATTCGTGGATGTTTAAATGAGCTTTTTTAAAAGTTACTCTTTTTTTATTCTTTTTCCAAGAGAAAAGCCAGCTGAGGGTTAAAAAGTAATAAATTACACCCGATATCTGGTGACCCGGCAAAAATTGCTGCAGCTTTGCTGGGGTGTGTTACTCCACTCGCTATATTCACTAGACATAGGTCGTCAAATAATAATATCAATGATAAAAATTTAACTTCTTTGGATGAGATAAAAAAAATAAAACATCATCTATGATAGGAGTTCTTCACCAAGAAAACAGTGAAATTCTAGGAAGACGGAATCTTTAAGTTGAAAGAAAAATGGAGAAAGGTTGTGCAACAAAATGGTTAAATATTTAATGGTATAATTTTGTTTTACACTTTAATTTCTCTTAAAAAATTAGCAAGAACTTTCCGGACCTCCCAATACCACATTCTTGTCTATCTTTGTTTTATTTCTATTTATGAAAAAGAGAATTGCAAATGTTTGGATAAACGTATATTCAAAGAGAGTACATAACTTACATTTAGCAATCTCCAGGTATCGAGCTGAAATGTGACTGCCTTTACTGTGATAATAAGAAAGATTGTTGATGGTTGCAACTGTTGTGACAAGCAAATCTTCCTCTTTCTCAACTGTACAGTTTTCTGAAAAGATTTTTGGTGGGGAAGAAAAAAATATTACAATGCAGTAGGATCTGTGCACATTCTGCTGAGTATCTTCATAATTTTCACAAAGAACAAAGTAATTGATCCAGTATTTATTCAACTAAGAAGTCTTTATTCATAGTTTATTATGTATGAATTTATGGAACATCAATAATTTAAAAAAAAGGATCTGAAAATGTAATTGCTAATTTTTAAAAAGCTAAAACTCATCTAACAAGGTTATAAAAACAATTGCTACAACCAGTATTTAGCCACTTGCAATAACTTTATTCTAATCATTTTACCACAATCAGAGCAATGAAAAGGGAAACAATGTTAATGTTATGTGCAGACATGCTGAAAATAATCCTCATGGGAAAAGCTAAAGAATGAACTAACTCAAGATTTACCCACCTAAGCCATTAAGCCAAACCATCTGAGCAAGATTTTCAATAGCTTAGCATTTATCCAAAACAATTTGTAGCCAAAATTTTAAATAAGAGTTTGTTTCAAAATTATTGTCATAGTATGGCTGAAGGTAGGCACAAGGTTTTTTAAAGAGTTCTGATAAAAGAAATGTGTGAGAGCGGTGTTACCCTAAAAGTCTTGTTTGTGCTTGAAAATGCATTATGGAAAGAATTTTAATTTATGAAAAACATTAAACAAAAGTAATATGCTGATTAGAAAAAAAGAGTGAACAAACAAATAAAATAAATGAATTAAAAACAATGTAAATTTTTTGCCTTATTACTGTTGGCAGAGGAGACAATTATCAATGATAATGTTCTGACTTTAAATCTGTGGTTATCTTCCTTTAATCCACAATGTTTTTTTATTTTTAAATGTACTTTTTATCACATAAAAATTAGTAAGTAAATTTTAATTCTTAAAATGCAGCCTAGAGAACAATAGTTTGGGAACCACTGGTTTAAAAGGAAATATTTTCATTGGGCTGTTAAGCACCAAATGCAAGATGTCAAGGACCATCACCAAACCACCCACATGCGCATTGCTGACAAGGGTTGGCTATCCATAAATTTTAGTAGTTATTATATAGGAACTATTAAGGATATTGTCTTCCTTACTTTCCTGATATATAGATTTGAGTTCTTAAAAATGTCTGAGTCTATAAATATAAAACAGAATTACAATTATTCCTGCTTTTATTTACATAATTAATTCCAGTTTTAATACCCACATGCAACAACAATCAAAAGAACAATCATCATACATCAAAAACCTTATTCGTTTGTAGTGAACACAAAATTAAAAGCAACTCTCTTTTCTTCACTTTTACAAAAATTCAGTTACATGTGAAATCCTGATTTTTGGCAAATAGAAAAAGGATTGACCTTGTACTAAAAAAAAAAAAAAAGGACAAAGTTGGATTTCGATCAGATGTTAAATTAATTTTCTAACCAATGAAAGGAAGCAATTTGAAAAACTGAAAGGTTAGCAATTCAGTGTGAAAAACTAAATGGCTATAAAAACACAAGGAAAGTCAGAATCAGTCAGTGAGATGGAAGCAGTGATATCATACACCAGCAACATGTGACAAAGGAAACTTCAAGCCTCTGACCCAGACATATAAAGTCTCGACACATATTCGTTCTCCTTCTTCACTCGTGCTAATTTTGTTCACCTCTTCTTTATCTTCAACATTCTCACAGTCAAAGACAATGACAACAAGATACTTCGACTGACTTCTAAAAAGGAATTTTTGATAAGTACAATTTCCTTTATTGTTTTACCTTCCTTTCCACTTTTTCTCCAGCCATAAAAAGAGAAACAAACACAGACTTTATTCAAAACATTCGCTACTTACAACTAGAATTCTGGACACTTAACTCCTTACTACTATTTTTCATTGAACATTTAACTCTTACAAATTCATTAACTATGTACATTTTCTTTTAGCATTTAACTTCTACAAATTGATGTTATTCTGTTAAGAAAATTCCACTTATTTTACAAACAAAACATTTTTATTCTTCCACATTTCAATCTTCTGATAATTTAGATGATTCTTCAACCTTAAGTTGGAGGGAGTTTGATTATTTTTCACACAAGGTCAATTTAATAAACATTCAATCATCTTCTGACACATTATTCCATACAAAGAGCACAAATAATTGGATGATAAAGACAATCAAGTATTTACAGTAAATAATCTTTCATCCTCACTCCAACATTACTCATTTTTATTTCAATAAGATTATGTATTTTTTTTTCTATCATCACCAGGTTATTACATTAAGCAGATAAAAATGTTACGACATAAAAAGAGTAAGTTTTTTCACAAATATATTACTTGATGTGTTGTTTACAAAATTTCAGAGTTTTCATAGTTGAAATATCTTTCGTTAAATTATTCTAAAAACAAAATAGCATCCAGTAAATTTAATTATTATTCAAATGAATAAAAGTATTACTTACTGAGAATATGCATAAGTTGATCGACACAGTTGTGATGTGCAGCAATGATTGGCCCAATTGTTTCACTTATTGATAAATTGGCAATCAAACGAACTGTCTTGATAAGAACGTCCACCATATCTTCAACTTGATAAACTTGCCTATCATCAGGTTTTGGAGGGCTTGTTACAGGAGATCCATTCGCCTCATTCAACTGAAATGTGAAAATAAATTATTTTGCATATGACAGAGAAATTACAAAATGTACAAATACTGACTGACAGCTTTTATTAACAGCAGTTATCTTTTTTTTTAACTTATCATTATTACTATTTTTAATCGGAATAAGTAAACAAGTGATGCACCAAGGTGAGTCAGCAGTGATGGGCTCTGGTTTCATTGTAAGTTTCAGGTTTTACACTTCATATTTTGCTCCACCAGTAATACAACCTGCTTCTGAAGATAACAGCCAGCACCACTTTGATTATAATGACACTACACATTATCCAAAAACATGCTCAGTGCAACAGTTCCAATCAAAACATTCCATGTGTACTCATTCTTATGATGCTCACTTAAACTCAATTTTACTGAATGATTTTCCTTGTATTATCTGATAGATGTTATTTGCAATGATAATGTCCTGCCAAAGAACTCACCCCAAGGCTTCTGTCAATATAGAACTTTAATACTTTCTGAAACACTGGTAAGGCATTTTTTTCTTGGAACAAAAATATACGGGCAGTTTCATTCTTTGATGTCAAGTTACCAAGGACAAAGCAGATTCTCACTACAACATCCTATTGAAGAAAAAGAAAAAACACTTCAAAGATTATAAAAATGAGACTTGCAATGAAAGAGAAACAAAATTTTCAAACAAAAATCAATTAAAACATAATTCAATAATGGTAAAAATATAATTGAAATTTATGATTTTTGAATATCACATGACTGAATAAGACATAATTATTATATACCATTGACTTTAGTGCATTGGTAAAGGAGATTATGTTGAAAAATATTTATGTAAATTTTTTTTCATCATTAGGTTGTAGATTTACTGATGTAAATACATAGGTACCTCCACGAAATTGTTGAAAAGACAATTATTATATACCATCGACTTTAGTGCATTGGTAAAGGAGATTATGTTGAAAAATATTTATGTAAATTTTTTTTCATCATTAGGTTGTAGATTTACTGATGTAAATACATAGGCACCTCCACGAAATTGTTGAAAACAGCATAGTATGAATTAAAATGAGCCCAAACTTAATAAAAAACTTTTTCCATCAAAATGTTATTATTCAGAAAAAAGAGGAAAGTATTTTTTAATTATTTTAAAAATATTTTAATCCCTTCTAACACATTTGAAATTTTGGTAAAAACTTTTGTTTTGATTTTAGTTTGCACGTAACTAAATTGTTACAAAAGTTTACAATGGAAAACATTAATATTAGTTACATAAATGTTTTTTCTAGTGACAAACACATTAATTTGAAAATTCTTGCAAAAAATCAAATAATTGTCAGATTTTAATGAAACTTTCAGGACCTATTCACAAATGAATGAAATTATTTTTGAAATTATTATTTTTAAAAAATCTTAGTAAAAATATTTTTTTTTTACATCTGTTACCCCGCCTCTACGTAAATTCATGAAATTCTGAGAAATTAAATTTTGTTGTGAAAATTGGTTTTATTAGTTGAATGCAAGACACATTAAGGAATGTAAATCATCCATTTGTTTTTTGAAAGATTTTACCTTTATTTCCGAAAAATCTGCTCCCAATAGTAAAATAAAAAATGCAACATAACTATAACATTATTTCATTTGATAAGCTTTTAATTGCTTGAATAAATAATATAAATTAAAGACATTATAGTCTGAATAAAAATTATTTTGATTAATAATGAAATTTTAAGATTTTTTTTTCAATTATAATAATTTATAAAGTTTCAAAATTATTTTAAGAATACTTCAAAGATTTGTTAAGGTTATTTTATAAATTTATTAAATGAAAATTATATTCATTAATTGAAAATTAAAAAGTTTAATACAAATCATCATACCTTCCTATTTTTAAAGTATTTTTTTTAAATTTTGTATGGTAATTTATATGTGTAAATTAAAAGGTTCAGGGTTTCTTCCCCTTACAGTAAAATTTTTTTTACTATTATGTCACTTGTGATTGCCATACACTTATCTTGCATCTGTCAACACATACAGTGGAAAAGTCAGAAAGTTGAACTCTGTGTTTAAGAAATAGATTTATTCTAAATTTCATGCTATAAATAAGTAATACTTGTGTAAATCAGATTAATTTAAGATTAAATTTGCTAATATTCCAAAAATAATGTGTCACAGATGTATATTTTATTTTTGCAAGATTTTTAAACCATGAATTAACTTCTGTTCACAAATGTGTTGATTGCTTAAAAATGACTGAAAAATTGAAAGATTAAAAAAAGAAAATTTTTTAAGATTCCAATCAGTATAATTTCTGTTTGAAATAGAATATTTTGCTTACTAGAAATAGTAAATTTAATCATTTAGCTTTCAACCAGAACTAAAATTAAAAGTTTCAAGAAAATCTTATTTTTAAAAATTTTAATTTCAGAGTTAGTTATCGAAAATGAGTGGAGGCACCTACACTCATGTAAAGAATCTAAAATTTTATAAAATTGATTTTTAAATGTAGATTTAAATTCTTTTGTTAGGGTAGAAATTCTTAGCCTATATATGTTTAAAGTTTGAGAAAATCATTTTGCAAGAAGTGTTCTGAATTTTTCTGCATATCACTTTATATTCTCCAAGAAAACACAAAATGGATGCTAAACAATTCTTGTAAGAGAGATAATTCAGTACACATAACATTCACAGTACTACTATCTCTCCTACTAATTCTGTGTATAAAAATTTTAACAATTAAATACATATTACGGACTATTAATAAAATTTATATAAAGAAAAAAGCAACTAGTGCCCTTACCTGCCGAGCAAGATGTTTATTGAGCACTTTCAATAAAGTTTGATATGAAGATTTTTGATCAGTCAAGACAATACAGCAATCTGTATGGAGACTCACCTTACTAAAGAAAGAATTTCATATCACGCAAGAAAAATGAAAATGGAATCATCAGACATATGAAAGAAAATTCACAGCTTAAGATTTTACACTGACAAATATTGATAAACATATCTTGAATGAAAGATATAACAACTATATATATATATATATATATACATACATATATATACATACATATATATATATATATACATACATATATATACATACATATATATATATATATACATACATATATATACATATATATACACATACATATATATACATACATATATATATATATATATACATACATATATATACATACATATATATACATACATATATATATATATATATATACATACATATATATACATACATATATATACATACATATATATATATATATATACATACATATATATACATACATATATATACATACATATATATACATACATATATATACATACATATATATATATATATATATACATACATATATATATATATATATATATACATACATACACACAAATTAAGTTTTTCATCGTTTCAAGAAATTAGATCTTATTTTTGTAACATTTCATTAGCTAAATTATATTGATTACTTTTAATTTTTTTTTTTTTACAAAGAATTTTCTAGTCATGTCCATTAATTTGAAAGTGGGTCTATATAAAATTAGTATTTTTAATTCTTGCAGCCTGTTTTAGATTTGTTTGATTGTAGGCTACAAGAGTGCAAAGCATTCAGAAAACACAAAAAAAAAAAAACAATAACAAAAAAAACGTTTTTAAGATTGTCACCTTCCTAGAAACCTTGTAGCACTGCACATAGCATTAAACAAAAAAAAACTTTTCAATATAATATAATCTTAAATTATGTTTACAAAAAAGAATATTAAAAGAAAGCAACAAGTTTTACCTGAATATTCTAGAGATATTAAGGATGAGATCAGCATCATCCAGGTAGATTTGCATTGTGTAGCAGAGAGCTGGAATGAGACCAGAAATGAGGAGACGCTGGCGACTACCACTTGCATCTACAAGGTTCCGCACACAGGCTGTCAGCTATTCAATAGCAAACAAGTCAAAAAAAAAAAAAAAAAAGAGTTATATTGCTTAAAAATGTACTATTTTTATTGAATATAATAATTAGCAACACTAACTACTAAAGCAGTGGTTTTGTCTACAAACTGATACAAATTTCATGTGCTATATCATTTAGTACCATTAGCAAAGGTCAGTTTGGGAGAATGTCATCTTTGGATTTAAACACTTCCAAAACCAAGTTTATTTTTGGTTAGTGGTAATTATGGTTATAAAATTTAAAGCACAGATGTACTATCTGACTATCTGGATAAGCCTTGGTGGGAAGGACTTACCTTGAACTTATAAAGTTTGATTATTGAATATAAAAAAGTAAATGATTTCTAATTCAATGCAGATCCAGAAGTATAATGCACAAAATTTGATGTATACTTCAATAAAGCGTAATTTTCATCTTAGATAGGCATAATTTTACAAGGGACAAAAATGGCCATAATTGTAACAAGAGGGGGGGAAATGTGGTCTTTAACATCTTGCACAAAAAAAAAAAAAAAAAAAATTTTACACATGAAAAAGTAGTTAGTGAAAAAAAATGATGCCTAAAGAAAAACAAACAAACAATATCATCCTTCCAGTTGGAAGGGATTCTGAATAAACAACAGTAGTACTTCTCCCACTGGATGTCAATGTGAAAAGGTTGATCGGAGATTTAACCAAAGAAAAAGAGACAGCATAGAAATGGCCATGGGGAAAAAGTAATAAGAAACCATGTTCTGGCCCAGTGATCCTGAGAGATTGTCTTGCTAATGGTCATGGCAAAACTGAGCAATACTGGAAAGTGAAGTTGTTTGAATTCAAAGCACAAGTCTTTTGAAATTATGAGGATCCTGAAAATGAGCACATCCTTCATTTTGCCTACCCCACCGTCTTGAAGAGATAGTTGCCTTAAAGACATGATTGAATATGCTTGATAACAAAACAAGCACAACATTGGGGAATTGAGATTTCTGATTAGCATGATAGGTAGTTCATATTTTAGTTGGAAGCCTCTTGTAAAGATAGCCATGCATCTGAAGAGAACTGAGAGAATGGAGTGCCTGAAACACTGTCTATTGACGTGCCCAAGAATCTGTTGCAAAAGTTTTGAATTTTTTTTTTATTGCATCATTCTTTAGATACTGGTAATTTCTGCAGCTTTGGGCCATTTTTTTTACATTTAAAACAGATGAAATTAAATCAAGTTTAATCAATGATTTTAAAAGTTTTTTTTTATTAAAAATGATTTTAAAGTTTTCTCAGCATTTTACAAACAAAACAGACATCAAGATTTTATTTCCAAGTTTTTTTCATTCAGATGTAATAAAAAAAAAGTGTTTTTAAGCCAAAATTAACCCTTGGTTACTGCTATGAAAAAAAAAAATAATAAAAAGAAATATATTTTTCCATGATGATAAAGGAACTGGAAATATTAACTCACTTGGTTTTGTCAAACAGCATCAGATGGCACAGTTGAAATTTATAAAAACATTGAGTCAATAGCTAAATCCACTGCTAGGAAGATTGGGTCACTGTGTCGGGACAGGAAGTTTTTTATACCTGATTCCATCTTGCACATATACAAATCAACCATCCATCCGTGCATGGAATACAGCTGTCATATATGGTCAGGCGCCCCCAGCTGTTCATCTTAGTGTTCTCAATAGGCTCCAAAGAAGAATCTGTACCGTGATAGGTCCTGACTTGGCAGCTTGACTCCAACCACTTTCTCACTGGTGGGAAAGGCTTCCCTCTGTCTATTTTGAAAATATTTTCATGGCTTCTGCTCCAATGAACTTATTCCACTGGTGCCCCTGCCACTAGAATATACTTGTGCAACCAGACTGGCAACCAAGTCTCACCCACTTACAGTTAGATCAACCAAATACAGCCATCAATTCTACTCCAGCAGCTTCTTTTCTCACACTTCCCGCCTGTGAAACTCTTTCATATTCTTGCTTTCCTGACAGCTACAATCTCCAGGTATTTAAATGCAAGGTCAATACCCATCTCTTATTTACTTGACTCCAGTTCTTTCTACATCACACTGTATCTTGTTCTATCTTCTTTTTCTTTCTCTCTGCCTTAACAACATGCCTTTTTATCTGACACCCACTGTAGCTGGGCTGTCTTTCTCTTCACACTCCTCTCGCCTAAACTTTTGCTTTCTCTTATTCTTTTTCTTTGGTTGTTCCAACTTAGTGCAAGGCTGACTTGAGCTTGAGCTTTAATCCGATGCTTATAGTTAATTACTCTAATTCTTGGATCAAATGTGTGACACCACACACACCTACAATAATTACCTTTTCTAATGGCATCCTATCAATAATCTTGGAGGTCAGCACCATCTAACCATTCATATTTTCCTGTCTATGTTACATATCAATTTACCTCCCAGAATGTAATTGTTTGGTTGAAATACCTTCCATTAGATTTGGTGACCTCTAATGTTATATGTGACCTATCCATACACCTATTTGTTAGATAAAAAGGAAAAAAAAAAACAAAAAAAAAAAAAAAAACAGAGGCTTCAAAGCTTATTATTGCTTAATATCGTGAAGTTATGAATATAAATAATTGAAAACGATTAAAAATGAACTTAAGTAAAAAAGGATAATATGAACTAATACAGATAATGTTTATTAAATATTTACTTTTATTGTGCATGTATTTTAGATTTAAACATGATTGGGTTTTTGTCTTTTTTCTTTTCAAGATATTCCTAAAATAAAGCCAAACATCAAGCAACATTATTACATTAATGAAAATTTCAGTGATGAATTTATAAAGGAAAAAAAGGTATTATCATAAATGGACAGCAATCAAATTAACAGGTATAAATTTTTAAATGATGTGTAATTCTTAAAAAGTGCTGTTCAGATATAAAAGTTATTTCTTTAATTTTTTACATTTTGATTTTTCAGTGATGCGAATTATATGACAAAGTAAAGATTCCAGTTAATATCTTCAATTTAACTAGTTTTCAGGCAAATGAAATTCGCTGATGAAATCCTTTTTATGTTAAGAACAACTATATACAAATTGACTTTATTTGTTATTAGTGTCAGAAAAAAAATACACTTTTGACTTGTATTTCCAATTTCAAAAGTTTTAGTTAAATAAAAAAAAAAAAATGATATAGGAGTAAAAATAGAAGTTTCCCATAAAGAGTAGCATAAAACTATTCAGGTTGATTGCCCATGAAAAATATTTAACTATAATTTGCAAACCAATTTTGAAAAATAATATAAAAAACTTGTTTTTATGGAGATCAGCATGTTCAAAGGTCAATTTGGTTTCATAATCTGGTAGGAAAATACAAAAAAGATGAATTTTTGCAACATTCTAATTCAATTTTTATCACTGAGAAAAGTACCTTAAAACAGACTGTACATTAGTATAACAAGTTTAATAATTTGTACTTACCTGTACCAAAAGATTACCCAACTGTTCACGATTACAATTGGAGTTATTTGAAGTCTGCAAAAAAGAAAATGTATAAAGAAATTTTTACTCTTTTTTAATGCAAAATACACAGGTACAAGTGTTTTTGGCTTTCATATAAAATGTTCCTTGTAACAAGAGCTACCTATTTGGCATTAGAAACTAAATCAAGAACTGTTAGTTACTGAGTATTTTGGTAATTTTGGACTGTCTTATTTCAGTAGGGAAAAATCTTTTAAGTTACAAGAAGAAAAAACCTCTGCCAAATCCACTTTGTATTTAACAAAAATTTGATTTCCAATTTTGGGTTTAATTTCCCTCCAGTAAAGCAACTGATTCACTTTTAATTAATTCTTATGGGAGATATGATATACAAATCCGACTAATAATTGGGAAGTGAATGGCATGGAAAAAATCTGTTGTATGTTTTGGGCTTTGAAAGAACTTCAGATTAGTATATTAATAAAGAAACATCTATATATCAGCAATGTTTAGATAAAATATTCCCTCAAAAAACATTTTGCTGAATCAACATATTTCCAATATATTGATGATGCTTTATTAATATATCCCAACAAAACATTACTTGAGTAAATAAACAACAAACATAAGATCAAATTCGATTATGAGACAGAAATAGACAAATCATTAACTTTCTTTGATGTCATGTTAAACTGTACTGATAATTGTACTGGTAAAACTAAATGTCTATAGAAAAATTACCACTAAAAATGACCTTATAAACTTCTATTCATACCACAACAAAAGAAAATCTAGAATAATTATTAGTTTCAACTTGAGAGAACTTTAAATGTTCAGCCATCAATATTTTACTTTTAAATTCTTCCAATATCCAAAAAGTACATGATGATGATAACAACAACAACAACACAAAGTTTAATTGGCAAACAAATTTTGGAATGTATAAACCATTTCACATCAGAATATTATTAAAGTGTTATAAAAGAAAGATTGAACATTAAGTTGAGAGTAATAGTTAACAAACTAGTTCTTGCAAAATAGCAGCTGGTATACCAAGTTTGATCTGCATGGGGCCTTGTTGTAGACTTAACTAAGCTTGGTGACTTAAATTTGGGCCAGGATTACAAGAATGGTTGTCTTAATATGTAAGAGATTTTATTGTCCAAATGCAAGTCTCTTTTGTGTTCGTAGATCTGTGTTTTCGGATTTTGTGATGTCTATCCAATATATATGTTTTTGCATTGTAGACACTGTATTTTGTAAATCCTGGCATTTAAATTGGTGTTTAGTATCTTTTTCAACCTGATATCATCACCAATAATCTTGGGTGGGGGGTAATGATTCTAGTGTTTGGGATAGCTAATTTATTTGTAAGTTTATTTGAAAGGGTGTTCGAAGTTAGTATTACAAGATTTGTGTAATTTTGGAATGGTATTTGTTTTTTTTTAATTTTGTAGATTTTGTAAACATGTTTTTTAGTGTTGAGGATGAAATAATGTGGGTAGCAGAGAAGTTTAAAAGTTTTCTTAATATTGATATACGCGGATCTACAAACACAAAAGAGACTTACGTTTGGACAAATGTTCTAACTCTTGTATTACATTGAAATGACAAAGGACACAATTTTGAATTCTCTAATGCTAGTTTAATTAAAAAGAACACAACCTTTTAAGAAGAAAGTACTTTGAAAACATTAATAGCATTACTACCAACTATAAACACTCATTTAAGACATTACACCACTTCTGCATCTTTCTACAAATCTATACCTCATGAATCCAATTTGTGTCTACCAACAGATATAATTAAATAATTTGAAGATACTTCCATATATTATTCCATATAACTCATAACATAATAGTTTTCTCTATATGCACTAAATTCTATTTTACTTCATATTATTCTATTGATTGTTTTCTTCCTATAATTATATATTTTAATGTCCTAGATATTTTAAATTAGTTAATTCATTGTCAACTTCAAATAAATACATGTATGTATATGTAAACATGTTACGGAAATTAACGAATTTTAACGAAACTTGGTTATAAGCAACCGACAATTTGTAATGAATTATTTTGAACATTATTTTTACCGATACTCGTATTTAAGTAGATATTCTGTTTTTAATTAAACTGTATTTTTATATTTATATCTACCGGCCTGATTATTTACGATAAATTTTTATTACGAAAATGTGTGCTACCCAGCAGGATTCGAACCTGCGACCCCTATTACATAGGGGAAGCATACCATTTGATCTGGTACCATTTTGACCACTCGACCATGGATAACCTCTTGATCAGACGAGGTTTTTATCATGCTTATATAACACAGTTTTCGATTTATCGCAAACAAGCAATAAATCGAAAACTGTGTTATATATGTGTGATTTATGTATGTATATGAGTTTGAATTCCAGTTGAATTCATGGCATTCACATACCCACAAATATCCTTGGGAAAGGTATTGATCCATCTCTTCCCTCCAGTTATGGGCTAAATAATATTTTAATATGTGTTTGGCCAAGTTCAAATTCTAGTCAAATTCATTGCATTCACTTACACACAAATACCCTCAGGAAAGGTATTAATCAGTTTTTTCCTTTGGCCCAGTCAGTCATGTCTCTTTTGAGATATGATCGCCCAAGTGTGTATCACGTATGGCACTTAACTGACTGACTGTATAATTTAGTGTTTCCTAATGTTATCTATATTACTTAATTGTAATGATATATGGTACTTTTATATAATTACAATTATAATACTTTAATGGATATATATTTTAATACATATTATCCCAGTGAAAGATTCTAACCATTAACAAGTTGCTTTCAAAAATTTATTAATTTATAAAAAATTTGCTTGATACTTGTATACATTATTTTGCTACAATTTTGAATGGAAACGTATTTTGTTTTGTCATTCACACACATACTAACATTACCAACTCATAAACACACACATTCATACATTTACCCATGATTTTTTCATACACGTATTTTAAAAAAGAAAATCGTCAATCGCTTGATACTTGTAGACATTATTTTGCTACAATTTTGAATGGAAACGTATTTTGTTTTGTCATTCACACACATACTAACATTACCAACTCATAAACACACACATTCATACATTTACCCATGATTTTTTCATACACGTATTTTAAAAAAGAAAATCGTCAATCGCTTGATACTTGTAGACATTATTTTGCTACAATTTTGAATGGAAACGTATTTTGTTTTGTCATTCACACACATACTAACATTACCAACTCATAAACACACACATTCATACATTTACCCATGATTTTTTCATACACGTATTTTAAAAAAGAAAATCGACAATCGCTTGATACTTGTAGACATTATTTTGCTACAATTTTGAATGGAAACGTATTTTGTTTTGTCATTCACACACATACTAACATTACCAACTCATAAACACACACATTCATACATTTACCCATGATTTTTTCATACACGTATTTTAAAAAAGAAAATCGTCAATCGCTTGATACTTGTAGACATTATTTTGCTACAATTTTGAATGGAAACGTATTTTGTTTTGTCATTCACACACATACTAACATTACCAACTCATAAACACACACATTCATACATTTACCCATGATTTTTTCATACACGTATTTTAAAAAAGAAAATCGTCAATCGCTTGATACTTGTAGACATTATTTTGCTACAATTTTGAATGGAAACGTATTTTGTTTTGTCATTCCCACACATACTAACATTACCAACTCATAAACACACACATTCATACATTTACCCATGATTTTTTCATACACATATTTTAAAAAAGAAAATCGTCAATCGCTTGATACTTGTAGACATTATTTTGCTACAATTTTGAATGGAAACGTATTTTGTTTTGTCATTCACACACATACTAACATTACCAACTCATAAACACACACATTCATACATTATCCTTACTAGGGCTACCAACATATAAACACACTTTTAAATAAGCATCTATTGCTTTTATTACACCGGTCACACACACATAAACAGGAATAAGTTTTCCCTACATTTAAAGTTGTTTATCTATTGCTTCATTACATGTGACACATACCTAAAGTACATAACAAAATAAAACCCCAAACAACATACTGTCTGTTTGGATTTTTAAAAATTAAAAAAAAATTTTTTTAAATCATTCATCTTAACAACTCTAAAGAAGCTTATTAAAGTGAAATATGTTAGATGAAAGACACTTTTTCTACCTGTTGTTTACTTATCCTAATCATCTTGCCAGATTTCAATCCATATATTCAACTCATATTTTAATTTTTTTTTTTTTATCTTGATGTAATTTTGGTCCATTTATAATATATTCTTACAAATTAAAAAACTAGTACTCTAACATTAAGATTTAACTTCCATAAACATTGAGTGAACTTAAATTCAAATCTATTAAATGGTCAGCTTGTAATATGCATCTGATAATTGTATAGTGCATGAAACTCCGAGTCATGCCACCAACATAGAATAATATATGTTTGTGCGTGTGATGATGGACTCTCTTGTTGATTTTGATGTATGAGAATCTGACAATCTCAGTTTGTGTCATGTGTTACACTTCAGTCCGTTATTGACCTGCATATTGTGCAACGGCAAGGATTTTGTGACATAGCCACAGAAATGTTTGTTGACTCTTTTCACTGTTGTCATTTGTCTTTTAGCCAGTCAATATGACTGATTTCAAAGTTTCTGACACCACACTGACACAAATATCTCCAGTTATTTCTATCCAGGATAACTCACTTTAATTTAGTATGAGGTACATTGACAGCTGAGAGGTTATTTTTTTTAGCTTGTCTTTTTACCTGAACCACAGCCACCCAACAGTGCTTTGTCCATTGTCATGCTTTATATACATGAAGACCCTAGATATTTTGTAGTCACTCATTCTTGCAACATGAGCATCCCAGTAAAATTTTGACTGCATCAGAAAAGTCTCAACTTCACTAATGTTGCATTTTGTAAGAAGATCAACACTGTGCGACCTACTGTCAAAAAGATAGCTACAGATTGGGTGATGATGACTTTTGTGCAAAACATCCAGCTGATTGATATGGAACCTATATGAGGTTCACAATTCTGAGCCATATAACAGTGTGGTCAAAACGACTGCTCTATAAACCTGTATTTTAGTGTCCAATTTGATACCTCTTTCATTCCATAGCCGGTGACAAAGCTACCCAAATACACTTGTAGCTTTGGTGATCCAATTTGTTATTTTGTCATTAAGGGACGCATTTTATATATATATATATATATATATATATATAATGCATCCCTTGATGACAAAAATAACAAATTGGATCGCCAAAGCTAAAATATATATATATATATACACACACACATATGAAAAATATTGATATAATTAACCGTTGTAAGGTTGTGTCAAGTGCTAATTCTCTTGTAGCTTTGGCGATCCAATTTGTTATTTTGTCATCAAGGGATGCATATATAATCGTTGCTGATGGTGGATGTTTTTGTGTTAACATCCTTGTAACCTTTTTGAAAATGGCTAATGTGAGCTGAAAGCTTAGAATCAACTTAATAAAAATTTATCCAAATGTTGGAGAATTTTTGTCTATTTTCAACTGAAATTAAAGCCAAAATACAATGTTTAGAACGGCTCATGATTAAACATAATAGACATTCATTGTCTCTTATATTTAACAGTATATGTTTAGAAAAAAAAATATATATATATACATACACACGAAAAATATTGATATAATTAACCGTTGTAAGGTTGTGTCAAGTGTTAATCCTCTTGGCTAATTAATATATTTAGCTAAATAGCATAGCCTAACTAATAACTTAAAATTTTAAAGTCTATAACTTCTCTTGCACCAATATCCTTGTATACCTTACTTTTTTATGGTTATAGTTGAATGAAATTATATATATAATTTCACTTCTGCAATATAAGCATTGCTCTTCAGGGATGAATTGAATTCTTTTGGTGATTGGTGTGTGTATACACTACTTATATACAACACATTAAAAATTTCCCTTCTCTGCTTCCATGCACCTATGGCTTAGGAGGTAGTGACTTCGACTGACACAGAATCAGATGAGTTTCATTCCCGTCCAGAAGCAAGTGGATGTGTCTAGCCACACTGATGAGCTGTGATACAGCAAAACAGGCTTGTATGTCGATGACTAATATATTTTCTAAACATATGCTGTTAAATATAAGAGACAATGAATGTCTATTATGTTTAATCATGAGCCGTTCTAAACGTCGTATTTTTGCTTTAATTTCAGTTGAAAATAAAGACAAAAATTCTCCAACATTTGGATAATTATTTATTGATTTTCTTCTAAGCTTTCGGCTCACATGAGCCATCTTCAGAGAGGTTGTTTAGACTGAAATATTATAACATCCACCATCACCGACGATTTTATTGTGTGTTGACATAAAACTCCGCTTGGCAATGGCAATAGTTACCAAAAATAATAAACGCAGTTCTTAAATTTATATATATATTATTATAATAATATATTTTTGTAGAAAATTTAGTTTAGTGCTTGTAGGGTTATTATAATAACCCTACAAGCACTAAACTAAATTCTCTACAAAACTAATGTAGTGTACCAATTTACTTGCCCATTCAGAGATTGCATCTCTGATACTAATAAAAAACCTAGTACATATATTGGTTTTACTACAACCACGCTCTCCCGTAGACTTACATGTCATCTTTCTGATCAGAGTACGATTAAACAACATTTCTCTGAAAAACATAAACATGTAGGTAATATCAGACAGATTTTGGTCAACAATACGGTGATCCTTACTAATACACACAGTAAGAGGAACCTGCAGATATTGGAGGCCATGTACATCAAATCTAAACAACCAACACTCAATAAAATCAACTTTAAATCCGGAAATAACATATTACATTGCATTTGACTACACGGTTTTGTTGTCATTCGCGCTATCACGCGGTGTGACATCATAAAACCGCATCGCAAATTTAAGAACTATGTTTATTATTTTTGATAACTATTGCCGTTGCCAAGCGAAGTTTTATGTCAACACAAAATAAAATCGTCGGTGATTGTGGATGTTATAATATTTCAGTCTAAACAACCTCTCTGAAGATGGCTCATGTGAGCTGAAAGCTTAGAAGAAAATCAATAAATAATTATCCAAATGTTGAAGAATTTTTGTCTTTATTTTCAACTGAAATTAAAGCAAAAATACAATGTTTAGAACGGCTCATAATTAAACATAATAGACATTGTCTCTTATATTTAACAGCATATGTTTAGAAAATTACTTGCTGCCTCAATACACTATAAAAGCCTCTTACCTCTTTTTGGTAAGGTATTCGAGGCTATTATCAATGCTGAAACAGGCATCACACATCCTTCTCTCTGACAAACAAGATGGCTTCTGTTTCACCAGGTCTACCACTGATGTGCTAACGACCATTACTGAATATAGATACCATGCTCTTGATAAGAACAACAAAGCTCAAACTGTTTCTCTTGAAATCTGAAAAGCATTTGACAGGGTTTAGCATGCTGGCCTTCTATGCAAGCTACTGACTATGATATTTTGAACGAGTGTTTGATTTAATCCAAGAGATCTTACCAAACAATGACATGAAGATTGTTTTGAATGGGCAAGTTTCTAGATCCTTTCATACAAATGTGGATGTCCCTCAAGGCTCTAGCCTAAATCCTATGCGTTTCCTGATCTTCATCAATGATCTTCCTGATGTAATCAATTGCCAAGTTGGCATCTATGCAAATGACACCACCATTTACAACCATCTCTGTAAGTAGTCTGACAAAGTAAACCTGTCTGTTGCACTTTAAAAGGACTGAATGGGTTAGGAAATGGCTTGTAAATTTTAAAGCCTCTAAAACAAAACTGCTCTCCTTTAACTGCCATAGAGAATCATTCCTGCCTACCATTAGAATGAATGACACTAGTCTCCTAGAGAGCAACACACAGCATTTACTCCTTGGCCTCACTCTCAAATAGAATAACTAGATTGAATCCATCGCTGCATTTACTGCTAGGAAGGTTGGTACACTGTGTTGGGCCAGAATGTTTTTTTTTTCTTTTCAGAATCCATTTGGCACATTTATAAATCTACCATTCTTCCGTGTATTGAATACTATTGCCATATCTGATCAGGTGCTCCTGTTATTCATCTTCACTTTCTCAACAAAATCCAAAGAAGGATCTGCAATATAATCGATCCTGATTGGGCATCCCACCTTCAGTTACTTTTTCACCGACATGAAGTGGCTTCCCTCTGTCTTTTCTACAAGTATTTTTATGGCAAATGCTGGCAGGCTCCACACGCCCATACCCTCACCACATGTATTTACTTGTGCTACTAAATTGGCATCAAGGTCCCACTCTTTTACTGTTAAATGTAACTGCCTCTTCTAATCTAACAGTTTTTTTTTTTACTTGTACTTCCTGTTTGTGGAATTCATTTGCATTTGTTTGCTTTTCTGATAGCTACAATCTATAAAAGGTTTTTTTTTTAAATCGTTTCACCCCAAGCAAGGTGGTACTGCCACTGGTGCACAGGGGGCTACATAAGAGAAGAATGAAAGTTTAATCAGGAGGAGAGTGAAGAGAAAGATGAACCGGTTCCAGGGGAAGTCAGAGAAAAGGGAAGAGAAGGATGGGAATAGCAGTGTGATGACTGTTGCGAAGGTAGAGTGAAAAAGAAAAAGAACAAGATACACATAGTAATGGGGAAAGGACAAAAGAAGGACCAGAGTCAAGTGGATAAGAAATGGGAACTGACACTGCATTTAAATTCTTGGAGATTGTAGCCATCAGGGAAGCAAGTATATGGAAGAGATTTTCACAGGCAGGAAGTGCGAGAAAAGAGGTGGCTGCATTTGGTTGATTTAACTGTAAAAGGATGAGACCTTGTTGCCAGTCTGGTTGCTTGAGTAAATTCTTGTAGAGGGGGCATCAGTGAGCTAAGCTTGTCAAAGCAGAAGTCATGAAAATATTTATAGAAGAGACAGAGGGAAGCCACATCCCATCAGTGAGAAAGTGGCTGGAGTCAAGCTGCCAGGTCGGGCCGATCACATAACAGATTCTCCATTGGAGCCTGCCATGGTTCCCATCCGTCTCTTATCTTTTCGATATCCTCTGTACCTTCTTTTATTCTTTCACTGTAACCCTCTGCATACCAGTGGCATTTATGCCTTGCATGGGGTGAAATGATTATAAAAAAGAAAGAAAAACAAATTATATTAAATATATTTTTCCAGGTCATTACACCATATACATATATAAATAAAAAAAAAAAAGCATTCAATAAATATTGGGGTATTTTCTTCACAGAACCCTTTACTAAAAAAAAAAAAAAAAATAAAATAAAATACAAAAATAAAAAATCAAATTAATATTTACTGCAGTATTGGTGGTTTCCAACAGATGAGTGAGTGTCTCAATACAGTCTTTCTGGACAAGTTCCTTCATGATAGTGCTGCTGCCAGATAGAAGCTTCAAGGCTCCAATACAGTAGATCAAAGCATCAGGACATGAAGCAGGTTCAGCTGCTCGAATAACTTGCAGTAGTTCATCTAGAAATAAATAAAAATAATAAGCATTTTAGTGACAAGGCTAGTGCGGATTTTACAACTACTGAATGTTGAAGAGAAAGGTTTTTTGTCCAGTCTGAAACCAGATTTCTTTCTTATATAGAAAAAGAGCTTTGCATTAATTAGTATACATTTGACAGTTTTAAAAGGAAAAAGAGAAGAGAAAGAGAGAAATGAGTTTCAAATAGAACTAAAACAACCTTGCTTCAATGAACAATCAAGGAATATATATTTAGTCATGTGTGTGCGAATTAATCATCAATATTGAATTGTTTTTTTTTTCTTGTACTGTGGATTTTGGTAATAAATCAGAAAATTCTCTTGACATTTGCTTAAGTACTATAGCATGTCAAATCATCAGAAAGAATAAAATACAGGCTTTTATTTTTTTTTAATGATAAAATTTTTTCTAATTAAAATATACAGGGTGCAATAGGTAAATCATCGTCATTTTATATTTTTAATTTCATGCATGTGCGTTGTTTTAGATTTTGTCGATGGCACAGTAGGATCAGTTGGGCACTGTCTGTGAGAAAAAGAACATCATGGCACAATTCATTGTCAGAAATTTGGAAACAACATGCTCTACTTCTTGGCATTCATGCCAGAAACATTTGAGTCTATTTGAGTGTCAACATGAGGACAGTGCAGAGGACTCAGAAAGAGTTACAAAAGTTTAATAGTGAATACAAAGGTATTTGAAGTGATCACTAGCGATTGCAATATTATGCCTCCATTCATCTTCCAACAGATCCTAAGACTCAACATGGCAGCCTACATCAAGTACCTTGAGGAGGGAATTCTGCCTTATGTCAAGAGCATGGCTGCTAACAGGACACTGTACCATGCCACACAAGCAGAAGAACCCAGTCATGCCTGTCAGACAATTTCTGTGATCACATTATCCCTTACATCTGGCCACTTAACTCCCCATACTGCCACCCCCTTGATTTTTATGCTTGGGATGCAGTTGAGCGAGAGACCAACAAAACTCCTTGTAATACCAAGGATGAAATGAAGGCAAAGACTGTGGCAGCATTCACCAACTTCAACAAGGAGACCATCTAGAAGAATTGCAGGAGATTTCAAAGTTGTCTGGAGGCCATGACTGAAGCCAATAACGATTTTATTAAATAGATTTACTCTTTAGAATTTCAAGATTTTTTTTTGTGTCATTCTGGTAAATATATCTGTTAAAATGAGATGTCAGTGTTATTTTCATTTTTGCATAATTTAGACGACAATTTATCTATAGCACCCTGTATATGAACATAACAGCTTAATAATTTAGACTTGCAAATCTTAACTTAGGTTGCTGGAAGTTTAAGAAGCTAATCAGTGACTCACCCAAAATATGACCTTTTAAAAACAGTGGATCATTCTGCTCATTTCTGCTGACTTTAAATACCAATTTGCAGGCATTCAACAAATTCTTTCCAGTTACTTGAAACTGAGAGAGAAAAAGAAACCAGGAATTTCAATAATAATTGAGTATCCAATATACAAAGTGATAAGTCAGTATACTGGTTATTAACTAAAGATGATTGAGGAGAATGAAAGGATTTGTCTTAGATAATGGCAAAAAAAGAAAGGTTTAATGACAGAATAAAGTAGAAAACATTAAATAGAATCCTGTGGGAAAAAATAGCCTGGCACTTTTCCCCAGGTGAAATAATATGTATAAAATATCTTTCAGTTTGAAGTCAACAAATAAATATTTAAAAAAACAATTGTTCATTTGATATCACTGATAGGATTTATTAAATGTGTGAAAATTTTCATTCATTCTCATGTTTACATACACAGTGATATAGCAAATATTTAAAGCAAGTTATTTTAGGTACTGGAACTTTGTCAATAAAAAAACAAAAAAAAAAACAACTAAAAAAAAAAAAGCTGAACATGTAATATTTATCTATGTTGTAAAAAACTTATGCAAGATATTAACTCAAGTAGGACACATTTTGGCCCCCATCAAAGAAGAATTTATAAGGCAAGGAATGACCACCCCTAGCAATACTGGAAACAGGGTAACAGCTACTAGACTTAGGAAATCTATTTTCCTGAAAACTATTTTTAAGAGAATGATTCTATAATTTCAATTAACAGCAGCACTAACTGCTCAGTCAATGAACGCCAAATGTTTCCTTATAAGGAAACAGTTAATGTTACCAATAATATAATGACTAGACTTGGTATGACAATAATATTGTTAACTTAGAGTCTCTTGGGGTGTTTAAATTTTGCATGTAAGTTATTTTTATTATCTTACTGGAAAATTATCTTTAAATTGTAATTTTTCATATTTTAAAGGTTTGTAAATAAATGTTTTATTTTACACAATATATTTCAAAATTAATAGAATGATTTCATGTAATTTTAAAATTTGATTGCAAAAAATTACATATTGTAGACAATCGAGCATTTTTACATCCTCCCCAAAGTACATAAAATTTTATTTTATAATCATTTGTAAACAATTCAAAAATACTTTTATTATGTAATTATTGACTATCAAAACAATCCGAGGAAGTCATTCACAAGGTCATGTCTGAAAATTACTATAACAATGTTAGACATCAAAAATTTCTAATTAAACATATTTTACTACATTCAACTTCAAATATATTTCATCAAGCTTTTACACACACACACACACACACTAGATGGTGTCCGTTCCATAACACTGATGATGACATGTAAGCATCTGTAGTTCCACCAGCGAATGCAGAGCAGAAACAGAATAAGTAGGCATTTTAAATAAAACGTAGCAGAACTGAAAGGCAGCAGTCTGTGGGTTCTAATGAACCGACTACAGTCCCCAGTTCAAAGAGGCAATGAGTAGCATGTGTGATATGCAAGGAAAAAAATAGGCAAAAACAGCAAACGTTAATTGATTAAAAATGGCCTGCCTTCGAGCCCAAAATGAGCACGACTGCGTTTCGCATACATAGTGCTGGAAGTCAGCAATAAGAGCACGAGCATCCTTGGTAGGTATAATTTGTAAGTTATGAACATGTAACATATGCAAATTTCAGCCAGTGAGAATTAAATATAAAACGAGCAATCTCAGAAGGTGGCAGATTGGGACTGTTTTCGAGTGTGTCAGCACAGAGACTGAAAGAGACTATCGAAATCATTTTTCCACCATCAACAAGATGGATGTTGTTGATTTTAGCACATCTTGTGCAATCTTTTTGTTGCTTCCACTTTTAGCAGCCAGTCAGTTCCATACAGTTTTTTCTTCTACCCTAAGCTAGTGGAACAGTGCTTATTGTAAATAAAGTGATTAATATAAGGATTATTGACAGAATAATAGAGCTATTATATGGATATCATAACAGACAAAGAATTAGACAGAATCGCTTCAGTAATATGAAAACAAAAATCAATTTAAAATGAGTAACTTCTAACAAGTAAACTTCCACCAATGCAGATAAACAATTGGTTTATTGCTACTGAAATAATGAATAATGGCACAAGAAAATGAAAACCACTTACAGATAAAATAAGCTGTGACAATGACAGCCACACGGCTGGGTGATCATAGTCTAACAGTTTAAACACAGCCTTTAAGATGAGAGAGCGTTGTTTGCAGTTTCTTGCCAAAAGATTCTCTCTCTCTAATAAAGTATACAAGTTTTCAGCAACAATCAGCATCTGGTCAACAGCTTTTCCTGCAAATAAGGAAATGAAGCAGGTCAAGAAATTCTTCAAAATTTTTCAATTTCTGTAAACAATTTTATTAACACATCTATTGGAGATTCATCTCAAACTAAACTAGTTATTTGAACGAGCATTCTGACATTCATTTCATGGAGTGTTACCTAAAGTACTATCAATATTACAGAATAATGTGTGTTGGCCATCATATGAGAAGGTTTCATATTAACAATATACTTTTGCTATTGTATAATAATATTCAGGTAATATTACAGTTGTATCATAATTGTACTTTGTAAATTATGTGTTATTTTCTTTTATAAAATAATGAGATAAAAGCAATTATTTTTAACATAAAATATTAAATTGAAACATGAGTATCAGACAACAGAAAACTCTTTGTATCATAACATCTTCCAATGCAATCGAGGCAAATATAAAATTATGCCATTATATCAGACAGACAATTATTCTTACCTACAAATACAAGAAAATAACTTCATAAACAAATTTAAACCAGCACTTAATGGATCATACCCCGCCCCCACTTTGAAACACAACACACACAGAATGACCAGATACACTAATAGGAGCACGTGCACACACAAGTATATACACATACTAGTAAGAAGGAACACTGTAACACATACAAGAAATCCTACTTGACATAGGAAGTGTGTGTGTGTATATATATATATATATATATATATTTATATATGTATGTGTGTGTGTGTGTATGTCACTATGTATATATAAATTAAAAAGAAAAAAGAAAAAAGTAAAAACCAAACTTTCCTCAGCCTGATATTTGACCCATCCTAAATTATTTTATTAGCCCTTAAAGCAGAAAGATTCCCTCACAAGTATAAGAAGATGTGACCTACTAATACACACAACCAAGACAATGACTGACAACCACTCTCTGTCTGAAGAAGGTCAAGAGACCAGAAACATGTGTAGCAGAATATAAAATTAAAAAAATAAAATACAATATATTTTATTAAAAAAACACTTGCAGTTTCTCTTATAATTTAAAATATACACTTTTCTTTCATTGGAACCACTGTAACATCCCCAATATATATTTGCAATAAACATTAGCTTTCAGTAAGAATAATATTGTTTAACTATTTTAGATGCTTTTCTTTACTATCACCACAAAAATATTTACATTTAGATTGCACACATTAAAATTAACAAGCCTCAGTGCAGGTCCAGAGAAATTTTTTATGACTGCTATTTTCTTACAATTGAAACTACATCAAAACTTGTTTAAATTTCTGTAATACATTCTGAAATTTTTATAAAGTTTGCGATGATTTTTTTAATTATATTTCACAATGGAAAACTGAACCCCAATTTTATTAAGCCTCCACTTTATGTAGAAAGACACTAGAAACAATCTCAAACCTGCTTTAAACATATAAAAGGTAATATTTCTATTTTATTTAAACATATTTTGAGGTTATCAATACAAAATATAAAAACAGTGTACCTGATCCAAATTCTTAAGAAAAATGTAGTATGGCAAAAGCAACAGAAACTAGGCATGAAAATGAATGTCATGTTCACAGTAAATGTTTTATGAAAAATAAATTCTATAAAGCCACTGTGTAAACCAGTGATAAGACAAACATGTTGTATGTTATAGTCTGATTTGAATTGGATATCTTTTTGATTCAATCTATGTGTTGGCCAGATGATAATGCTAAGAAAGCAAAACCAAAATAAAAAATTTATCATTTGAGCAGGGGCTCCAAGTATCACATCTGACCCACAAAATAAATTGCATAAAACAACACACACACTGTTATGGTGTCCATCCTCTAAAGAGTCTATGTTGGACTCTTCCGCCTACGATAAGATTACTAAGAGTGAGCTTATACATGAGAACTTACTTTCTTTCAGCACTGCCAAATTTTCCAGGAGTGGGTTGATATGTTGTTCAAAAAATCTATCGTCTACAAGGTCATCATCAGCATCTGTAGAACAATCACAAGACACACAACTTTCTACATTTATTTAAAATAAAACTGTGTGTGTGTGTGTGTATATATATATATATATATATATATATATATATATATATATATATATATATATATATATATATATATATATAATATATATATATATATATATATATATATATATATACGTACATACACACAAGTCAATATAGGGTGATTTAATACAGATATGTCTGAAGGGAATCTACTATTTTAAACACTATAATAACACATACTAAGATAAGTATATTTACTAAGCTTAACTTAGTTTAACACAAAGATATATTAGGTTTTTGATTTATTTTTATGACCTATTATCATCAACCCTTTGTTGGTTATTTCAAGCCAAAACATATTTTAGATTGTAAGAATTTTTTCTTTTTTTTTTTCGCAAATGAATATTGCATTAACAATTTAAAAAAAAAAAACAATGACTTTTTCAAGGATATTTTCATATAAGTGAATGTGACAAACTTATCTAGGACATGTTAGGGGAAGATGGAACTAGGAAGATATTACTGTAACAATCTGGCTGCTTTAAAACCAATCAACATTTGAAATCCTACCATTTACTTGAGCTTTAATATTGACTTTTGGCACTGATAGCAGAAGAAATATAGAATTATCTCAGCTACAGGCCTACTTGGATAGGCACAATAAAAAATATAGCTGCCTTAATGTACATTGGTAGATAAATGTCTATGTATGCACCTTTATAGAAATAGAGAAATGGTGCAGAAATATCTGAAACCTATAGAAATAATAAAATCACTTTATACCTACTGGCATGATAATTGCTTGACTTTTGTTTACCTCCATTGTTACTGCTCTGTTCACTTGGTCTTGAAGCGCTGAAATGAAATTCAACATGGCCTAAAATCATTTCAGAATTTGTAAAATAAAAAATATAGAATGGTTTCAGTCAGTTTTCTACCATCATAATGTAGTTTCCCTGCTATAAACATTTTCATAGTCATTGTTCCAATGAACTTTTCTCTATGGTACCTAGTACTTTATGAATTTAAGCACAGTACTAGGTATCTATTTCATAACAAGTTCCTCTATAAAACAATCTTTTTACATTATCAATTGATCCATGACATTAAAATCAATTCCAAGTATAGGTAACAATCGAATCAAACAGAAATGTTGTGATAATTTTGATATAACTGTTAGACAATCAGAAGTCAATATTCTAAAAAAAAATGGTGATAAAGTGAATAAAGAACAATATCTATTTGGCTTGTTATTTCAAAATCAACACTAACATAGATGAATTTCTTTTGAGGCCACCTACCTTCTGTCTGTCACTGAAATAGAAGGCATTCTAGCAGTGGGAGTTTCAATAGGAGGTCCTTTTCCCTCTTCTTGTATTTTGTCACCAGAAGAATAGTCAAAGAGAGAATTGCTGGACGAACTGTTGGAATGTTTTGGATGTTTTTCAGTATTCAACAAATTAGGACGATGTGCTGGTTCAAGAAAAAAAAATAATATATATATATATATATATATATATATAAAGAAAATAGAACTGCGTACATTTTCAAATATAAATCAAATAAAACCTATAATGGCACCTAGTTGAACATCAAAAGTTAGCAGATCATTACTAGAGAGCCTGATAATATTCGTTTTACTCATAGACTTGTGCTTGGCCAGTGGTTCCCAAAAGGTGGCACGTGCCTCATAAGTGTGGCAGAAGAAAATAGAAGGTGAGGCAAAATGATTGAAAGACAAAGATTTATAAAAACAGTTTTAAAAAATTTATATGCCAAAAACAAAATTTCAAAAGTGAAAATATTATTATGGATTACTTGTAATTGCATGCATGAGTACCAGTAAAAATAATTATAATTATTGACAGATTTTATCACTGTGGTGTTTTTTTTTATAGGAAGCATTAAGAATATAGTAACTAGGGTTCACAAATTGGAAGAGAGAGTTATCAATGATAATGTTGACTTTGAATCCACGGTTATCTCCCTTTAACCCTGTTTTATTCTTTTTTTAAATGAAATTTCCTTCATAAAAGTTGATGAGGCGCAAGCAAATTTTAATTCCAAAAATGTAACTCTGAGAAAAGAAAAAGCTAAACATAACAATGAAGTTTACAATGAGTGTTACAAGCAAATTATATTCAATGAATCCAAGGTCAAATAGAGACTAAAGATTGTTCTTTTTCATACAATCTATTCAGAAGTGTTTTGTTATCACTTATAGCAAACATAAAAGAAAAATTCCAAAACAAATTCTGAAATACTGACCAGTTTCTTCATTTCTGGTGTTAGCAAATGACCCTGTGATTAGCTTAGAATGCGGCCGAGATCCTTTGTACCCAGGAGGCTTGCTTTCTTCTGGTGGTGGCTTTGGAGATATCAATTTTGCTTCTAATTCAGATGGCAAATTTAGTGGCTGAAAAAGTAGTAATGAACACAAAAATTATTCAGTTGGATTAAAGTAGCTAAAATAGAAAAGCTAGTAAAAAGAAATGCAAATAGTAATTTTATACAGTTGTTCACTAACACATTTCACCTGCTTCAAAAGGTTCTCTTATATTCAATATAAAAAAATGTTTATTTTACTATTGTCCACCTAAGATAAGGCTCAAGAGTAGTCAAAAGTAGGTAGTTACTAAACGAGGTAGTTGTAAGGGAATACAGGTAAGGAACAATAGGTGTACATTATGAGAATATGTAGAAAAGATACTCAAGGACTTTCGACTTAAAGAGCTTAAGTTTGTAGTGATCAGGGAAGCATTTTATCAGTTCATTCCATAAGGTCACAATTCTGGAGAAGAATCTGTTTGTGCATAATTTCTTTCTCACCAATGGAATATGAAGAGAATGAGGATAAGTCAGTTCAATGTACATGGAGAAACCATTTAAAATGTTTTTTGATTCTGTCTAGGTTAATAACAAAAAAAAAAAAAAAAAAATTTGTTATTTGATCAAATATATTAAAACTGAGTTGCATCTGGATAATAGCTTGCCTAATGACTGTTGCATAATTGACACTGATAGTAAATTGGCCAGTGTTCAAGCTTTGGTAAAAACCAATATCTTGAATGCTGATTTTTAAAGAATGCCTCCCCACTTGAGGCATTGACCCACTACAACACAATTGTCTTATTGCAACTAATATCATTACATTTGGCCTTAAAAAAATCTCATGAAGGCATCTTGATCAATACATCTGAAAATAGTGAATATTAAACACTCAACAAAATTATGAACAACATTTTTTTTAAATCTTATAAAAAAAAGCAACCTTATATATATATATATATAATTATATGGTTATATATCAATTTTTACATTGCGACATGGAAATTTCTGTTTCAAGATAGGTTCTCATCATCAGGCAATGTTGGTGTGGTTGTGCAGATGATTCATATTTAAATGACAAATTCTTTTGGTTTGCTGTGAATGTATGTGGGTGTTTTTTGTGTGGCTAATCAGAATGGAGATTCACTTTGGGGTTTGACCCCGCAGAATTCCTCGTGCTAACCAACTTTTTTCTCTTTTTTTCCCTTTTTTGCTTGACCTTATTCTTCTCTTGTCTGTTTTCCTTCCTTAATGTTTTACCCACCATTAATCTGATCTTACCATTTTCCCTTCAGTTTTATTATATTTGATGTGATATTCATTTTTTTTTTTTTACCAATCCCCTATTCTTTCCTTTCTTATCCTCTTTAGTCTATTTGTTAAAGAAAAGATTTTTTTCCAAAAAAAACCCTAAACTGTGAGTTTATTATCCTGATACAAAGGGGGGGATTTATTTAAAAAAAACAAAAAAAACATTCTATTTTTGGCTCTATTTTTACTTAGTTCGTCAGTGATTATTTTTCTTACGTACTTGTTAGTTATATGCATGTTATTTAATTTAGGTTTTATCCATTTCCTAAGGTGATTAATTTACAATGTTTACATCCGACATTAATTTCATTGCATTTATTTAATAAATTTTTATTTTTAAGGGATCTAATAATAAATAGTTTTTCATATAAGCATAATGAACATGGTTCATTAAAGGACTTACATGTTTTAGCTTCTTTTAGGATTTTCCATTTTATTGCGGGTGTTTTTTTTTTGTTTCCTTTAGGTACCAATGATTTCTCGATAGGGATGTTATATTTCTGTATTTGCTATTATTAAATGAAGAGGTGTGCTGGTAAATTCACTACTTTAGAGTGTTTTTAGTACTCCCTATATAGACTTTTATATTGTTTAGGTTTTCCTTTGTCGATATTTTGCATTGATAGATTATCTGCACAACCACACCAACATTGCCTGATGATGAGAACCTATCTTGAAACATAGAAATTTCCATGTCACAATGTAAAATCGATATATAACCATATAATTATATTAAGCTCTATAATACTCATTATATTGAGCACTGTTTATAATAAAATAAATGCCAGAGTACTCAAAATAAAAAATAAAAACCTCGAGTTTTCTTCACTTGGAATTATATACATACATACATACACACATCATACACACGTATGCATGTATTTACAAACAAAAATTGACAGATAAAAATTCTTTGAGGATAATACATTTCATTACTTACATAGTTGATTGGAGATAATCTGGTTCCTGAAACTGGCCGAGATTCTAAACCTTCAAAATGTCGAGACCCAATACTAAAATTAAATAAAACAAACATAAAATAGTGTGCAGGTGGAAAATAATACATACTAAAAGACCATTATTCAAATAATGACTTCAGAACATCATAAAATGAAGCATATTCATTTTTTTCCTTTTATCAAATATTATTTAAATCAAAATTAGAAATGATTAACCAGTATAAGTTAAAGGTTAAAAAAAAAAAAACAATTTCCTCCACTCTTTTGTCTAGAATGTTTAAGTGCTGATTACTGAATAAGATCAGTCTGTTGCAAGGGCCAGAATAAAATTATAAGTTTGTTTTAATTTATTTAAAAGCAAGAATTTTAACCTTCAGAAAATTCTAATTTAGAATTTTACCACATTTTATTTTAATGTTGCTTCCCATGTTTCTCTTTAATGTGGTTTTGTAACAAAAATTTCAACACCACCAAAAGTTAAGTAAAATGTTTAACCATTTATAGGAATAAAAATAAAGTATTTTTTCCATATATTTGACCAATTCTTTGTTTAATTTCTAAAATAAAATTAATTATACAAGTCTGCAGGAAATTTTCCCTTTGAATATATGTGGAGATGTTAATAACCAGACTAAATTGAAAATAAACAAACCAAAGTATCAAGAATACTGAAAATGGCAGAAGTGAAGGTTTTGTGTGCTTGATTTTATGCATCCTGCAGTTTTAAATCCAGTTTCTTACAGTAGTTGTTATGTTTGGCCAGGTAAAACATTCAGTTATTAATTTCTATGTTGAATGCTTGCTGGGGTGGGATAGTCCATGTAAATGCTGGGTAACCTCTCACCTAAAGCTTGGTGGTCTGTAAAGGCATGGGGGTTTCCTAGATGTATTGCACCAAAAGGTACTGATAATTATATCAGTTGTGTAGAGAGATATTATCCTTGACTTGTGATAAAATTTCATCTGATTTCTGTTTTTGTACAGTTGTATTATAAATTATAAAGATTTGTGAAGTTACTGAAGCATGGAGAGCAGGTACCAAAGTATCTGCTCAGTCAGTTGTGTCATACTCGGGCAAGATTTTCCAGCAGTAGGTTGCCATTGCTTTGTGCAGTAGACTGGTTGCCAACCAGGGTTATAGAACTTAATTTGTCCTGCTATTAATTCATAGCTGAAGGAAGAAGAGATGGATTAATACCTTTCCCAAGAGTATTGGCACATTAGTGAATGCAACAAATTCAACTGGAATTTGAACTCAGCTCTCCAATTTCTCATTCTGAGCTGATATTTACTGCACCACAATGCAAAGGGGAACTGAGAAATATAGTCCAGTTTACTGATTTAGCTAGGTGTGTATTTTTCCAGGTGTGCATATATAGTGAGGGTGTGATGGTTTTATGGTTTGTGTATACAATGAAGTCTGTCTGAATTTATGGAATGAGGAGCTGTCATTATTTATACATCTATATTTGGGCAATTATCCTCATCTTTAATGTTACCATCACCTGATCGCCTTTTGTCTGAATTTATGGAATGAGGAGCTGTCATTATTTATACATCTATATTTAGGCAATTATCCTCATCTTTAATGTTATCATCACCTGATCACCTTTTGTCTGAATTTCTGGAATGAGGAGCTGTCATTATTTATACATCTATATTTGGGCAATTATCCTCATCTTTAATGTTACCATCACCTGATCGCCTTTTGTCTGAATTTATGGAATGAGGAGCTGTCATTATTTACACATCTATATTTGGGCAATTATCCTCATCTTTAATGTTATCATCACCTGATCGCCTTTTGTCTGAATTTCTGGGATGAAGAGCTGTCATTATTTACACATCTATATTTGGGCAATTATCCTCATCTTTAATGTTATCATCACCTGATCACCTTTTGTCTGAATTTCTGGGATGAAGAGCTGTCATTATTTACACTATATTTAAACAATTGTAGTCATGTTTGCTTTTATGACAACATTTCTGCTTTTGTGTCTTCCTGCCTTCCTCAGGCCTATATCAGTCTGAGTAACCGCCAGGAAATTTTCAACAAAACCCTTTATTTAATCTATGGGTTTAGATGATTTTCTTTTCACTGCTCATCTAAGGATATTGTCTAGTTCTTATATTTATTTAGCACTGCTCATTTATTGCTCAATTATTTCTACTGAGTATAATTACACACTGCCCAATACATGGACTGAACTCATAAATGCCAAATTCAAAAACCAACACTTTTATCCACTCAGATAAACCAACAAACCAATACTTTTGTAGTTGATAAAAGCATTGGCCTAGTGGATAAAAGTGCTGGTTTGTGAATTTGGTGATGTAGTGGTTGTGAGTCAAACAAGAACAGTCTGCACCTGTAGATTAAATAAAAGGTTCAATTCAGAATTTTTTGTGATTTTTTTTTCTTGAATGGGGAGTGGGGGAGAAGCTTCCTGCTGCCTCAAGTCTTTTCATCTGTGAAGGAATTAACCAGCAATCGCTTCCATATAGGAGGACTGATATTATGTAACAGTTCAGTAACCCTTTGCTTTACTTTTTGAAAGGCACCTATCACTATCCCAATATGCCTTTGAATTTTGGCATTACTTTCCATCCTCTGTTAAAATACATTCTAGAAATTTAAATTGTTGTACTTGCTTTGATTTTGGTATTTCCAATTTGTAATTTGCATGTTAAGTGGTTCCCTTTTTCTGACAACTATACACTGCATCTACCAACAATATTTACTTCTTTCTTTTCATTTTCTTTCACTACTTTCTTGTAGTTTGCTTTTCTATGTTTGCCATCAACAAAGACTCCAAAATTTTAATTCTAAGGACCAATACCTATCTTTGTGATTTATGTTAATATTCATACAGATCACTTTCTGAATGAATGTATTGTCATCAAGAGTTGTATAGAATAGGACATCTTTACTACTCAAGATTTTTATCTTCATGAATACTGTTGACTATTTTACTCAAGGATGGTCACGTTTCAATGCCACAGGATACTGATATTATTGCAATACTTGTATCCTGGTAATCTATTTAAAATAGTTTGAATTTTTTTTCCCCAGTTATTTGTGGAATCATACATCACTTGGATAAATCATTCAAAATAAAGATTTCCACCAGAATGTGTCCTGAGGATGAACTGACAAGAATACTGTTAAAAGGAAAATAAATCCAATTAAATATTAATAACACTTCCTCAATCCAAAACAGTGTTTCAGAAGTGACTCTTATAAAGTGCATACAAAATTTAGAACAAGATCCTTCATATTCTTAAGCACTACAAATTGATCATTCTTTTACCCCTCTATTTTTAAATACATTTATAGAATATGAATATTTCCCTATAAATTCTCTAAAGCCTGCATACCATTTGTCTTTGACTTTTTTTTTTTGCATACAATTTTTGGTTGTTGACAGAATTTGTATTAATAATATCAATTTGTACCTGTAAGTGCTGGCTGGTCTTGCATCTGGATTGCGATTGCTTCCTTCACCAAACAATGTCCGTTTCTCATCCCGTGGAGTAAACGGACGTTTGGTAGAAAGCAAGCGTATTGTTTTTTGGCATCTCTAATAATTTCAGCACTGGTTCTTCTACGTTCTGGAGTTCTGTAAAACGGGTTTTTTCACCCATTCTTTAAGGAAAAAGAAAAAAAGATAATTTGATATCTGATGTACAATTAAGAAGAAAAAGAAATGCAAAACTCTAAAAATATATCTGAGATATCCAACAAGAGATTCCTTAGAGGTTGTCTTAAAATTTCCATAGAAATAAGAATAAAATGTTAACATTTACCTTCATTCATATAAAGTTATATTTTATTAAGCAGGTATATTCAAACATATTGTGATGCTAGAAGAGGACAAATTTGAAATGGTCACAGAATGTAAAAATCAGTTGAATGTTGAAATAAAAAAAAACAAAAATCTGATCAAAAGATCAATTACTTTTGCACTTATTACTAAAAAGATTTTTCTAAAAAATTTTAATTATATCGACATTTCCTGTAGTACCAATCAGAAATCATTTATAAAAATAAAAAAAACCTAAATAAGATATCTTAACCGTTATAAATTAAAAATTAATTTTTGGTGCTTTTCTAGTGGCATTTGTTATTAATCATAGTTAGAATTAATTTAATAAAAAAACTCACAATAATTATGGCAAATATTTTAAACTGCAATTTTTTACATTTTACAAGAAAGTTTTGATTCTGGTGAAAATACCTTGTCATAGTAAACAGTCTTATTTGAAATGTTCATAGAATTGGATATTTGCCTGATAAAAAGAAAGTTCATACATTTCAGTAAATGTCATTACTCAACATTTCCAGTATTAAAATAAATACAAGCCTATTGACTGAGAGAAGCTGGCATCTAGTTTCAGTTGCTGATTAGTCTTGAGCAGTAGGAGAGTTATATTGTTACAAAGTCTTATATTTGTTTTAAGGAGAATCAAAAGTTTTTGAATTTGTTCAAATAATTGAAAAAATTCTTATACATTTTCTATGACACCCACAAATTTAGATTTTATTTTTTGGCAGTTCTTTCCCAGAGATTGTTATTCTGTTTTGTATTTGTGTGTGTATATATATATATATATATATATATATATATACACATATGTATTTTTTCATTTTAAAATTTTGTTTTGGTGTATGTATTCTTAATTTTGTGACACTTCCAGCATTGTTGCAATGTCTAAGTGCATACACCTCTACCCTTCACATAACCTTATTTCCTCTCTGTGCAAATCTATTTTGAATATTCTGAGTTAAATGTAACATTTGATTTTTTCGGTTTGACAAATTTTTACAACTGCCAAAATAAATTCTAGATTTATATGTGCTGAGTTTTCCTCTCAATATTTCATATTGTTCTGGATATCATTGAGCTATTTTATCTATTTAATGTTAACTAGATAAATTTTTGGATTATCCTCTCTGTTTTTACACTGATGTGTGTAATTTTAAAGTTTGACCCCCATAAGGCAAGTGGAGGTGACGGAACTCTGGTAATTGTCTTTAAGAAATGTGCCCCTGAACTCTCCTCTGTCCTCTCCAAACTCTATAATTACTGTCCCTCTGCTTCTTGTTTTTCTGCCTGCTGGAAGTCCTCATCTGTGGTATCTGTAATTAAGAACTCTGAAGAACCCTTGGACTCATCTAATTATCAGCCTACTATCAATTTTCGGCAAAGTGTTTGAGGCTATCATCAGTGTTGAAATAGTTCAACATCTCACCACCTATAACCTATTCTCCAACTGACACTATGGCTTCCGCTTCACAAGCCTACTGCTGATATGCTAACAACCATCACCGAGTATACATACCGGGCTCCTAATAAGAACGGCAAAGCAAGAGTTGTTGCCCTGGATATCTCCAAAGCATTTGACAGAGTCTGGCACACTGGCCTTCTGCACAAGCTACAAGGGTATGGTAAAAAGGGATGCATGTTTGATTTGATCCATTTGTTCCTACGAAACCACATAATGAAGGTCATTTTGAACAGACATGCCTCCAAATTCTATCACAAGAACGTGAGTGTCCCCGGGGCACTATCCTAGGTCTGACACGCTTACTAATCTTCATCAATGATCTCCCTGATGTGATCAAATCCAAGTAGGCATTTATGCTGACAGCACCACCATTCACTCCCATCTTAGTAAGAAATCTGCTAAGGCTGACAAAGATAACCTCGCTGCTGATCTTGAAATGGACCTCCAATCTGTGATGGACTGGCGTAAGAAATGGTTTATAAATTTTAATGCTTCCAAAACAAAACTTATTCGTTAACCACTGCAGACAGTCCCTCCTATCCCCCATCTCCCAGAAAGCAATACACTGCATCTCCTACGACTCACTCTCAGCCGACCTCAAGTGGAATGACTACACCAAATCAACAGCTAAATCTACTGCTAGAAAGGTAGGGCCACTATGTCAGGCCAGAAAGTTTTTCTCACCTGAATCCATCTTACACATGTACAAATCAGCCACCCGTATGTGCATTGAATGTTCTTGTCATATCTGGTTGGGTTTCCCTGCTATTCATTGTGAGGTTCTTGAAAGGATCCAGAAGAGAATCTGCAATGTAGTCAGTCCCAACCTGGCAGCTCGGCTCCGGTTACTTTCTCACCGACAGGATGTGGCTTCCCTCTGACACTTCTACAAATATTTTCATGGTCTCTGCAATTCTTTGACATTCTCTATCCATTTATATCAATTACTGGAAGTAGTAATACTCAACTTATCAAAGTTAAAATTGCAGTATTATCACCTGCTTGTCTTTGAGCTCTAGTATCAGTCTTACCTGCACAAACTTATTATTGCTGTTTATTTACAGAATTTATTCTTAACTTTAAAAAGAAACTCGTACCATAATACACATTCTTATGAAAAAAAAAAAAAAAAGCATCAGTTTGTTCAAAATGGATACAATTACAGATCTTTGAGAAATACCTGTCTTCTATTTTTATCTCACAATTTTTATCTAGAGAACATTGCAAAAAAAGTTAATTTTTTAATGTGATGACAGCATTTAAAAATCAGTATATGTATTGTTTTTATAGTTAAAAAGTTTTATCTCAAAGTACACAAGTAACTATAACTTGTTTTATGTATTTTTTTTTTACCTCAAAGATCATATAAAAACACTGACCTTGAAAAGGACTTATTTGACCCCAAAGATATATATATATATATATATATATTGTTGATATCTTTGCTGCCCTATTCATAAGGTTTTGCCCATTGTGCACTGATCTTCAGGTGATTAGAATTTTGAACTGAACCTTTTATTTAATTCACTGAGGTAGATTGTTTTCATTTCATGAGTCATGCTACTTCCAGATATCCCAATTTAAACTCTCTAAGTTTATGTTCACCACTGCTGTAGTCAGGTATTGAACTCACAACTGAGTAAAGTCACTGGATCTAATCAATGCTTTTACCCACCTGGCTATATGTCCTATTAGTATATGAATTTTCAGGACATACATGGTGATCCACCCCACCACAAAAAAAAAAAAAAACAGAATTTTTTTTATTTGTTTATACTTTTTTGTGGGGCTATCTCCAAAGATAGTACATGACTCAACCAAGAATTCTGGATGAGTTAAAACAGAGAATTCAGGATGGAATTCCCAGTATCCCAGGTGAGATGTTGCAGCGGTCAACGAGGAATCTCAACAGCAGATTTCAAGAATGCATTTGTACAGGAGGACGCCATCTACAGGATGTAATTTTTGAAAAACGAAAATTCCATCATTGTTTCTTAAGTGGCATGTTTTAAGGCTTCAATTACTTTAAATGAAAAATTTTCTTCCTTCACTCTTGGTTTTATTGGATTGTTTAAAAGTTCCCATTTTTTGGGGGCCATCCTGTATAAACCTAATGTTTAGTAACATTTTTTACCAAAGCTCATATTACAATCTTGATGTTTGTAATTGGTTTTCTCTAACACTCTATTTTACTGATTCCTATATTGTATTCATTTTTCTCTGCTTGGCCAGCTGAGGAGATTTTTGTGGCCTAGCATATGCGTCAACTAATGTTTTCATATTTTCCAGTGGTGTCCTCTATTATTTTAATTTCATCCCACAAGAAATGGTGATCTTTTTTTTTACCTCCATACATGCTTGGTTACACCTGATTTTTTTTTTTTGTTTATTTCCCCTCGTGTTATGGACTTGCAGTGTACTTGCAGCATTATCTTAAAGGGGCAGCTCATTTCTCCTTTATATTTCTTACCACAGCTGCATGGGATGGTGTACACACAGTCCCTAGTCATATTCTCCTCTATTGGAGGTCTTATTTGGAAGAGGCATCTGTGAGGAGTTAACTTTTGAAAGATATTATATAGACCACGGATCTTTTGTATTTTTTTTTCCAATAATCCCTTTATATAGGGTAAGCAGACCGAGGTTGTTTTCTGAGTTTTGCTATTCTCTGGCATCCTTCCATCTGCACTTGTTGGATCTGCTGTCATGTACCCAGGATAGTTGTTACATTGTAGCAAAGGATGCAAGAGGATAACAACACTCAGAAAACAGCCTTGGTTTGCCTACCCTATGTGAAGTGATTACACTGATCATTTCTTGTTTATATATCTCTGGGTCACCAGTTATTTTTGCTTGATGTTGTAAGCAACAAACTATCCCTATCTTTCCACTGCATGGGTAGTGGGAGTTGAAGTTGAAATATTGTCTGGTAAATGTTGGCTTGCAATATATGGAGGTCTTGAAGCCATTCTCCGTTTGAAATATTAGTACATCCAGGAATGCTAGTTTTGCTTTTCTGTCGAGAACTATACTGATCTTCTTATTGAGTTCACATGGTCCAGTAGTAACTGAACCTGGTGTGGCCAGACTATGAAAGTTATCTGCATACCTCAACCACAGACATGGCTTTAGTGATGCGGATTCTGATGCCATCTTTGAAGAATCATATATATATATATATATATATATATATATATATATATGGTGAAGGGAATGAAGATGGTTCACTATAATGCAAATAGCATGGCAGGTATTGACCATGAAGGTCAAGACTGGCAAAACTAAGGAGTGTAGTTGATCTGAGAACTCACCATGGTAATAGTGATAGAACAGTAAGAGATTTTCAACGTCTCATTTGTAAGAAAGGAGTTGTAGAGATGAAAATAAGTTTCTCTTAAAACAATGCAGAGACTTTTGGATTAGCAAGAGTGGAAATTAAAGACAGGTTAACTCCCGCCATCACATGACAGCAGTACTCCATTTTTGTCCTGATCTGGCTCTTGTAAAAGTAGAGGATAGCAGAAGTGGGGTACTTGCTGGAGTGGTACAGGAAACTAGACATTTTCTAAGCATCTTTAGTGATGGATTGTATGTAAGAGTTTTACTTGGGGTTTGGGTTGAGTAAGTTCCAGATGGCCTCCCTAATAGAAAATTCTTCATCACAATTGGTAAAAGTTCTGGATCCACTCAGTGATGGGAGAAAGTCACTAATTTGGTCTTTGAGGTATTAAATGTGACCAGCCACTTCCCCCCACCCCACAGAGCTGCAAGAGCTAGATCATAGGAGAGATTGGCACTGGTCAAGGGTTTTGGACCCGTATAATGTATCAGTAGGATAGATAGTCACAAATGATCAAAGTATACTCTTTGGTAGATCATTTATGTAGTGGAGGAAGAGGGTTAGACCAAGAAGTGAACCTTGGAGGATGCCTGCATTGATCACCTGGGACTTGAAGGACTGGCCATTAACAATTACTTTCAGGGACCTAAACATCAGAAAGGACTTTATAACTATAAAGACTCTTCCAGTGACTCCATAGCTGGAGAGATTGAGCAGTAACCCCTTATGACATACCTTATGATAGGTCTTTAAAATATCTAATCCAATTACCCTTGGGACGGGTTTGTTGTCAAGGGCCTAACTAATTATCTGAGTAATCATGGTTAGGATATCATCAGTGGACTGAGCAGATCAAAATCTATAGTGTTTGTTAAAATTTCAAAGAGTTTACTGATGACAATGAGGAAACTGTTGGGTCTATATTGTGATGGGGAGGAGCTCTCACCTGCATTATTGAAAACCAGGCATACACTTGAGACAGACTTGGGAAGGATTTTTGCTTCAAGCATCATTTAAATAGTTTCACAAGGATTAGGGGGATAATTCTGGGTTAAAACCCTTAAAGACAACTACCAGGATTTTGCCTGGACTAGTTACCTTCTTAGAGTGAACAGTTTTGGGATGTAATGAAAATGTTGCCGAGATTGTGCTCAGTGAGATGCAGAAAGTTGGAAAAGGAATGGTCTTTGTCATCTAATATTGAGTTAGAGGAAATGATGAGATGATCTTGAGGCCATTTATAATAGTAGGCACTGATGCTTTGCCTCAATTCAGAATTTGGTTGGAGATCTTCCACAACTCCCAGGATCCAATTTTTTTGCCTTCAACATTGGCCTAGAATCATAGCAACACTTTGCATTTTCTAGAGTTCTTGTAACAGTTGTGGGTAGTTCTGAATGCAACAAGTGTCCTACTACAATACTCCATGATATTGTAGAAGTGGTTATGATGAGCTATGGTTACAGCATATTCAGGGGTGAAACAGGATTGGCTGTTTGGCTTCTGCTGGGATGCTTTCCAGGTTATAAAACTATTCCAGTAAGGATCCATTCTGAGATGAGGGTAGAGTATTTGAAGAAAACTGAGAGAGGAGCTCCCATCATATAAGATCAGGGTCCTTTTTGGTGTGTCTGCCACAGGAAAACACGTCCTTAATGTAGGCCATGGCCATGATGCTTTTGGCAGTCCTGCTTAGTTATTAAGGATATGCAGCCCAGAATTGCAAGCTCCTGCAGTGGGAGAGTTATCAAGACCAGTTTCAGACAGGAATAGGTCTGACTTGGAATCTAGTAGATGGTGCTCCAGTTCTGGAGAATTGGATCATAGGCCCTTCACATTAGTGTAACAGATTGTGAACCTGAGATCTATTTTTATTTTTGTTGATTTTGAGTTTAATTTTGTTTGGCTTATTTATGTTCATAGGTAGGTAATAATCCATTTGGTAGAATACTAGGTAGTGAGAGTCACACTCATAGGAGATGCCTGCATCTATAACCTGGACTGAATCATCTGGAGATATTGCTATAACAGTATCCTTTTAATGGCATTGAGAAGCTCCACCAAAAATTCATTATACTATGGACAGGTGTTAAGTAGTTATCAGTCTGTGCTAAATCAACAGTTTCAAATTGACTGCCTTTATCAGACATGAAGCAATACTCCAAGTCTTGTAATTTATTTACAGAGCTTCAATCTATGATTGTTTAATAAGTTCAGCTTTAGTTGAACTGAACTGAACAGGATATTTAAAGAAGATTAAATATGGATCTCAATTATTACAGATCCGAAGAGAGTGGTCCAACTAAATTTATTGATAATTTGAAAACACAACTATACTAATTCAACATTTTGAATGGTTGATCTTATAATTTTTGACAAGGTACACTATACAAAGCTTACTGATTTATCAATACTTGCCCAATAGTATCTGGATTCAACTAACTAATATATATATATTTTTTAAACTCACAACTTTTTAATAATTTCTCCTATAATATATATATATATATATATATATATATATATATATATATATATACACACACACACTGGATTGAATAGGATTATGAAGATAAAACAATCAAAAATAGATTTATACGAAGCTTGCAGTATAAAAAGGTTTAAAATAAAAGTGGATACATCATATAACATCAGAATTATTACGCAAACCTCCAAGGTTAGAAAAAGATTTAAAATCTTTATCCCCAAAGATTACAAGCAAATCTCAGACATCTGCTTGTACTGCAAAAGCCAGTTCTGACATACTACCAGCTTTTATATTTTAACTACCTTTAATATGTAATATGTTAGAAATGTACTCAGTAAGCATTGACAGATGTTGCCCATAATCTAATTCTGTGAGTTTACAATGTGAAAAGTGCTGCTTAATAGTTTATGATTTATTACGATGGCAATATTCAGTGACATAGTGAAGGGCAAGTACACAAATCCCTCCATTGATGCATTTGTGATTAGTGTGTTAAAATTTTTAGATACAGAAATTTTATTAGTGCAGCAAAACATACTTTAGTTTAAACCTAGCAATTGAAAATTGATTTTTTTATAGTTACTGATGTAGACATTAGCTGCACTAATAAATGAATTACTGTACTGCTAAATAAGCTGTTAGCAACTGTCAAAAAGTACAGTATTTTGCCCGAGTTTTTGTCAACTTATTAAAAAAAAGAAACCAATAGGAATGGATAGATGATATGAATTGGTATAATACTGAGCTAGGTACTTTCAGCCTACTCTCAGTGACCAATTGATTGTTAGAGTGTTCTGATTGTAATACAACTGCTCTTGCTCAATTGCAAAGTTGTTGCACAAAACTATTTTTTTCAGTGTCAGATAATTAAAAAAAATTAGGAATTAGTATTCAAATCCAGAAAAAAAAATTGTACAATTCTGGCATAACTGAAGCTTGTGATCAAATATTTATATAAACACTAATTTTGTGTACAGAAAAGATTTTCATTCATTAGCATTTTCATAGAGGATTATGGTAACAATGACAAAAACTAATCAAGAAAATTTTTTTTAAATTTATGAAGAAAATCAATATTTAAATAAGAAAAAAATTGAAGGGTTTTAATTTTGTAAATGCTTTGATTGAAATAGTATTTTTGCAACTTCCATGTATTTTTTTTTTCCTAATTAAATGTATCAAGAACAAAGTTGCAAAGAATTTTAATGAGTTATGGTACAAGACAAACAAAAATTTTATAAAATATATTTGGTTAAAAATTTACAAAATCATTTATTTTTTATAACTCCTCTGTCTCATAAAAAAGGAAGGAAATAAGTTTTTGATAATATTTTATAAATACAATTGTGGAGAACTGAGAAAAGTGAAAAGCTTTTTAATGACAAGTAAAACTGTCTAGCACAATACAGTGAACCAATTTTTCTAGCAGTAGACCTAGCAACCAATTCAATATAATCACTTCACTTCAGGTCAGTGAAAAACATGTGCAAAGAGGTGCTCTCCTGAAGGAAGTTTTGTTTTGGAGATGTTAAAATTTACAAGCCATTCTTTGCCTTAGTTAACCACTGATTGGAGGTCATTTTTGAGAGCAGGTTCCAGTTTAACTTTGTCAGACTTGCTACTAAGACAAGAGTAAATGTAAATAGTTGTCATCAGCATAAATCATCTTACTGAAAGAAACATGTAAGTGACTTCAAATGGTAAAGACAATCTTTGCTAATGATAAAAATGTCTTTACTCAACAGCAGATTTTATTCTGCGTACCAATTTATCAAGACTATTTTTAACCATTCTTAACTCTTGCATTCCTATACTGTAGTTAGTAAATACAAAAAATTTAACAAGCATAACCATATTTTCTTTATTTTTACAATCATTTAACCCCAAGCAAAGCAGTACTGCTACTGGTGTGCAGGAAGTTACATAAGAGGGGAGAGATGAGAAAGAGGAACAAGTTAAAGGGGGTGTCAGAGAAGGATAAGAACACTGGTATGAAGAGAGCTGCATGAGAGTAGAGTGGAAAGGCAAAAGAACATGATACAAGGGTTGTCAGGAAAAGGATGCGAGTCAATGAGATAACAGATGACAGTTAACATTGCATTTAAATTCTTGGAGATTGTAGCTGTCAGGGAAACAAGTATATGGAAGAAGGGAATTCCACAGACGAGAAGTGCAAAAAAAAAAAAAAAAAAAATTGTTAGAGTACATGATGTTGCAGTTACATTTGATTAGTAAGAGGGTGGGACCTAGTTGCTAGTCTAGTAGCTTGAGTAAATTCATGCAGAGGAGGCACCAGGGAGCAGAAGCAGTGAAAGTATTAGTAGAAGAGACAGAGGAAAGCCACATTACGTCAGTGAGAAAGTGACTGAGTTGAGCTCCATTAGACTTTGTCAAGAACCCCGAGATGAATAGCAGGAGCCCCCAACCAGATGTGACAGCAGTATTGAATGCACGGGCAGATGGTAGATTTATATATGTGCAAGATGAATTCAGATGAGAAAAACTTCCTGGCCTTACACAGTGAACCAAATTCAGACATTTGGATTTTTTATAGAAAAACTTTAACAATTTCCTAAGGTTAATGATAGGTTATATAAAAAAAAAAAGTGTCAGCTGCACAAATTACAAATATGCTTTTTTTTTTTTTAATGTAAAATGACAAATATGAATGAAAAAAATAAAACATTTCTATTCATTCACTCAAAAGATGAAAGCTCAAAGCTTTTTCTTTGATAGCACAAACTTAAAGACAATCACAAATTTTTTAAAATCATTTCACTTCAAACAAGGTGGGACCCTCACTAGTTAGCAGGGGATTTGAGAGAAAGTCTGGGTTCAGGGAGTATTGAAGAAGAGATAAAAAGATTAATGGGATTCAAGAAAATAGCACTTGACATTGCATTTAAATTATTTACATTGTTCAGACTGATGTCCTCATCTGTTACCATATTCAGCCGAAATTCCAATCACCTGAAGAAGGTTGGGCAAACAACGACCGCAATATCGTAAATATGGCAACAGTCCGAACAATACAATATCTAAAATATAGACAAATCTCAAATAGGTATTCACTTCCGCCTTTTTTTTTGTTTTTGCAAACAGGTAAATTTTGGTTTTGTTCCCCGAAGGCCTTTACCCACTTCAAATCTTTCGAAAACATTCTTATTTCCGTGCAAATGTATGTGCTGAACTCAAATCGGTAATTGTTTATTGAAGATACATATCTTTTTTTCATTATATCGAGCAGAAAAATATGAAACTTCTTGTCGCTGTTTATCTCATCTGTAACGACGGTTCAAAAATGTTAACTGCTGACTGAATTCACGCGTAGTTTTACGAATTTTCGTCCTTTTTTTCAATCCCTACGCACAAAAAGAGTTCCGAAACCAAACAATTCGGAGTAATTACTCAAATGGAGAAAATCGACCAAAAAACAGAAACCTACACTTCAATTCATTCAGCGGTGAATCAAAGATAACAACGGTGGAAAGGGGTGAGATATAGTCCGGATGTATTTAAGGGTCGATACCATGAAAGAAAGGTAGGTTTCTTCAATTAACATTTAACAATTATCGATTTGAGTTTTTAGCATGTACATTGGCACGGAATTAAGGATGTTTTAGAAAGTTTTGAAGAGGTAAAGGCCTTCGGGGAACAAAAAAATTTACCTGCAGTAAATTTTCGTATTAAGTCCCGTTGCTAATTCCCTTCAAAATTATCCCACGTAGATTTATATCTGTGCAAATGTGTGTGCCGAAGTCGAATCAAGTGCAGATTTTACAGAAAATTTATATTTTTTTAAGAAAAATTTTAATTTAAAAAACGAACTATATCTTGAACTTTTTCCCTAACGAAGTAATGTAATTCACTCCTGATTGATGTACAGCGTAGGGAACAATTTTGGGTTGGTTACTTCCCCCTGTTTACTTACAATTATAGTATTAATGCGCCAATTTTGTTTTTCTGTGCACAATTGTAAGAGAAAGTTGCGTGTTTTCTTTCATATGCTAAATTGAAATGACATGAAATGTTTTCATAAAGTTGAAAAGAAATACCAAACTGACAAGAGAGTAAACACTGAGTAATTATTAATAATGAAATTAGAAAAGAAATACAAAATTAACTAGCAAGTAAAAACTGAGTATTTATTTTAGTAAAAAAAAAAAAAAAAACAGACACTGACAATATAAAAAAATGCAGTAAATTTAAGGTCCACAATACATTTTGCCCGCCTCCTTTAGGAAAATGTGTAAGGCGCTGACTATGATTAGGCAAAGCTTTCAGGAATAAAAATCTGGCAATATATTGTTTCAAACAGTTCTATTCCCAGACCTTTTTACAATACTTTTAGTGGATCTCCACAGTATTGTCTGTGTGTGTATGTTTCGATCATCAGGATCCACAAAGTTTTCTGAATGATTAATTTGCTTGTGGGTGTATCCGTGTTCATTTGAAACGTAGGCAGACCAGCAATCGCTGTAGATGACTGAACCTGGCCTGACATTTCTTGATTAATGTTACCAGTGTATGTGCATCTCTGTTTTCGCTTTCTCCACAATCTGAGGTAAGCGGAACCATAAATGTCTTCTTCGACACACTATTACCCCGAAAATCCATACATTTAACTCGACGCCCCCGATTATACTTTCGCCTGGAGATGACGGTTTCGTCGATCTCTACTACGACACCTGGGCCACCCAACTTTTCCTGCATATTTGCTAGCCAATACTGGCAAACCTCACTGCAGGAGCGCCAATTAACAGAGCCTTCTGTACTGATTTCCAAGTTTTGGAACATTAGCCTGCGGCACCAACTAAAGTCCAGGAAGTGATTTATAAAAAGGAGCACTTTCCACGCTGGCAAGCGTGAGTTTTCCAAAAATGTATTCTTTCTGTCACTCCCACTGAATCCACATTCTGTTTTCCGGCTGCTTCTCCTGGAAATAATTTTTCGACATCGACATAATTTCATAACTGGAGTCAAAGTGCAGGGTGAATGGCATCGAGGGCATTCAATCCATGCATTCCTAAAAAATGTGTAATTGCTTCGTATAATGGAACAATTTGTGCAATTAGACATTTTCTGGAGTTATGGATAAAAAAAAAGAATAATTTCTGTAATAAAAAATTGTTGGGAATAGATATATTTTGATAAAAGTGTATTTCATTAGAAAATTGTTGGGAATAGATATATTTTGATAAAAGTGTATTTCATTAGAAAATTGTTGGGAATAGATATATTTTGATAAAAGTGTATTTCATAAAAAATTACTGGGAATAGATATATTTTGATAACAGTCTGTGCGTTATGCGTATAAAAACTAGGAAGTAACCAGGCTCAGAAATAACCAGGTTCATTTAGTTCCCTACGCAGTGTAGCATTCAGCAGTGAATTACATTACTTCCTTAGGGAAAAAATTCAAGATATAGTTCGTTTTTTAAATTAAAGTTTTTCTTAAAAAAAGGTTCGTTTTTAAAAAAAAATGCACTCGATTCGACTTCGGCAGACACATTTGCAGAAATATAAATACGTTGGATAAATTTGAAGGGAATTAGCAGCGGGACTTAATACGAAAATTTACCCAAAGGACATTCATATTTTGTTTTGTTTTTTTATACCAAATCTTTTTGTATTTTTTCATTCATTCTATCTCAGGCCATCTCAAAGGTGAAAAATCTCTCTGGAAAACAGGTTAAAAAAAAAAAAAAAAAGTGATAAATGTCATTGTCATTACATTTTTCACTTGTCATGAGCGAGTCTAAAGAATTATTTCACCTGAAAACGGCCGGAGATAAAAGAAACTAAACGTGCGAAGAAAAATAATTACAGCTTTTTGATTTTTTAACGCCCCCCCACCACCACCAATAACAAAAATAAATAAATAAAATACATTTACAATACATTCTTTTTGACGTCTTAATTTGTCGAATATAGAGTAGTTTAAAACACCAAAAAGTAATTTAAATGCATTGTTTTTTAACGATTAATTTTAAAATATTTTCAAATTATTCTATTTTCTTCTTTTTTTTTCAGTCACCTCCCTATGCACTTAAGTTTTAGTGGCTAACTAAAAAGGAAATGCAAAATATTATTTTACTTTTATTTATACAGAGTAAAACTAAAATAACATATCTACAAAATTTATAATTTAAGAAATTTCTGTGATAACGTTTTTAAATTTTTAATGTCAGCGATAATTTTTTCAGACAGGACAACCATAACTACTGCGAAAAAAAAAAAACAAAAAAAAACTATTGAATATTTAAATTTTTATTTCTTAGATTTAAATTTTTTGTATATTTTGTAGACCTAAAGATTTAAAAAAAAGATCTGGTGCTAAAAAGAGACTAGGAGTGTTTTATTTACCCTTTAATTCTTTTTGGGGTCTGGTTTTTAGAAAGTAAAATTCAGAAATAAATGTGAGTGTGAAACGCTGTCCGTTGTCATGGTAACAAAATGGCCGTTCTTCAATTAACGTGTCATTAACAATTTTATTTTTCAATTTTTAACTAAATAGATCATTTTCAAGTTAAAATTTTTTTACTGAAAAACTAATTTCATATTAAAAAGGGTTTCAGACTAACTTCGTTAAACGATAAACTCGTACTTTTTAATTTTTAACTTTTCACTTAAAAATAAAGTTAAAAAGTCAATAAAACGAAGACGTACAATAAAGTTCACTAATTTTTAAATTTAATTTAATAAATTCAAAAAAGCTATTATATTTGCAACGCAAAGTGTTGTAATAAGATATTTTTTATTTATCTTAATTTTAAAAATATTTCTTAAATTAAAAAGGAAAATGCTTGGAGTAACTAAAAAAGTGTGAAAAGGTTACTATTTCACTTTTTTTTTTTTAAAAAAACATTTTCAAAAAAGGACAAAAAAAAAAAAAATAAAAATAAAAAGGGAATATTGGGCCGAGAAAGAAAAAGGCTGACCTTTGCGCAGGTTCTTTTTTTAATTTCTATGTGATGTTTGAATATTTTTTACATTTTTTCTGGTTCCCTATTTAACCCATTGATTATCTCAATGATAAAAGAAACGTACTCAGAAGTGTTTTTAAGAGGTTCACATTGATAACCAAAAATATTTGAATTAAATCCGAACGGAAAATAAATAAAAATATAATAACTAAACAAAAAGAAGCGATTCTTACCTTTCCTTTGTTTTTGTTTTTTATCCCCTTAAATCGCGAAAAATCACCAAGAACAAATTTTCTTGTTTGAAAATGATTTTAAAAAGCAATACTAAATCATAAATATTATTAATCTAAAAATAATTAAAAATCATTTTTTTTTTCATTCAAAAGAAACTTTCCGTATTTGTAAAAGAAAACCAAAACAGGAAAAAAAATCGGTTGTCAAAAAAAAAAAATCTCCATTTATGTCGACCAATTATCATTCTTCCTCTGGCCGCAAAAAAAAGTTGATATATTCGCAATAAAAGCAAATGTTAGTGACATTTTCTCCTTGGTTCTATGCCAGAACAAAATGCAAAAAAAAAAAAAAAAAAATAATAATTTTTCTTTTATACTTATTAAAACTTATTGAGTGTTTTTGTAGAGAGTCCAGCCTCCATATTTTGCCTTTGCAGCCGACAAACAAGTTTTGTCTTAACAACCAATCAATGACGTTGTAACAAAAAAACTACTTCCGGTTTAGCAAAACCGGGTAAACTGACACTTCAGCAATGCACCAAACCGTATTTCACTTTTCTTCTTTTTTTTTCCTTATCGGAAAATAACTATTCCAACCACATTTTCCAGAAATTTTTTAGAAATACCACTGGGTGACTGTCATATTAAGTGAAAGTGTTCTTTGAAATCACTATTATTGTTATAGAATTATTTATTTATTGTGAATTAAACTTTTAATACGTTTACTTACAGAACTAGATAGTTACTTTATGGCGGACTGCGTAGATAACTTTCAATCAAACTGGTGTTAATTCTTGTAGCTGGACAACCGTGTCTGGCACAAGGGCAATATTTACCAGTTTCTCACTGATTGGGCCTTCGGAATATCTTCTAAATCTACCATAAATATTTATATTTGAAATTCGACGAGACATGTAAATAATTCAGATGCAAAAAAAGATAAGAAAAAAAAGATAAGAAATTGGCAACGATACGACAATTTAATTAACAATTAAAACATAATATTAATAACATACGGTATTGGTTGAAAAAGGCATGCAATACATTCGACAAAAGATAAGAAAGCAGGAGTTTCTCCCCATTGATTGAATGAAGACAAATGTTTCTTAGACATAGTTTGTAACTTGTTGAATGTGTGGTGATACCGACCGAACAAAACCGATGAACCGGATGTGTGCTCTCTCATAACTAAAAAGCAAATGAATAAAATTCGCGCAGATGTTCCGGTTGAAAAATGAAAATTAATCAAAGATCAAATTACCAATTTTATTTACCAGCCAATGGGAAGCCCGAAACCAAATACAAGGATGAAATTCGAAACTAGCTGCGTTTGATCCAAAATACTAATATAAAAAGCGAAGACAAAAACACTTAGTCAGACAGAAGGACGAAAGAAGAAGAGTGTAATTAGTTTCTCCCTTGACCTATGTCGAGCGGCTACTATGTTGACCTCTTCCTTTCTCCCTGTTCTCAAAAAGTACTAACCGACCTTTTCAAAGACATTCCACACAAACCAACTTACTGACTCACTTGACCTTAGAATCGGCAACTTCAAAATGAACATTCAATCATATACCTCAGCTTCCACATTCTTAAGCATTTTATCTCTTTCAGCTCATTATTATTTTGCCATGAACTCTTTTACCTCCGTTGGACTTTTATTTCAAGTATTACTTTATTTGTAAAACATTAATTGAAATGTATATATGTATAAATGTTATTTTATACTCTAATTGCCTTTCTTGAATTTATAATCATTTTACAAATTATAGTGGGCTATCTTCCCACAAGGGCAAATTCCGTTAACCTGCTACGGAATCCTACTACAACTAGAAAAGGAATAAGAGATATCCGCTATAAATGAAAGTTTGTCTTGAATGAAATAAAGCTTGGTTGCATGCGAATTAAATGTGTAAGTTCAACAACTTGTTAATAAGAAATCGTACTAGTCATTCTCTGTTTTGTGTGCTCACAGTAAAAATTGATCAGTAAAATAAATATGTAAAAAGGATGGCATTTCAAAGTAACCTTCAGTAATTACCAAAAAAGTGACCCCCTGCTAAATGGATATAAAAACCAGCAGCGAGACAATTTTCTCTCTTCTTTTCTTCGCACCTACGAGCCTTCTAGCCAGATCTCTAGGACACTTCTTGATTTGAGAATGACCCTAGAATCTTCGAACATGTAAGTCAGATCTTTGCCTCATGTAACTTGTGTGCCTGAAACAATATAGCGGGTATCTTTTCTCTTATTTCATTTGTAGTGAGGGGTAGTAGGATTCCGTAGCATGTTAACGGAATTTGGCCTTGTGGGAAGATAGTCCACTATAATTCATAAAATGATTATAAATTCAAGAAAGGCAATTTTGAGTGTAAAATAACATTTATACCCGGTTCATCGCTTTTGTTCGGTCGGTATCACCATAACAATATGTTCCATTTCGCCCCATGTTGTGATAATTTGATGTATTTTTCACTTATTTCTGAAATGAGTTTTTTTTTTACACTATTTACAATTACATTATTTGGACTATTGTCCTCATCTTGGTTGCCATTTGTACGACGTTTCGTCCGTTGTACGCTCTGGCCTTCTTCAGGTGCTAGAAATTTCGAACCGAACTTCGAACCCTTTATTACGAACATTGGGGTATATCATTCTCATTCCTTGTACGAAGCCTCTTTTGGTAGTCATGAGTTATCTCCCTCTAATCCGACTCTCCAAGTTACTTGTTCACCACTGCTATAGCTTGGTACTGAACTCACAACTCTATGGGTCAAGTCACTGGAACTAACCAACGTCTATAACCTTTAAGGACAACAACAACTGAATTTCTGGTACTTAATGTTCAATAACCATTTTTTACCAGAGTTCATACTGCAATTTTCTCGGTGACATTCTTCTCGTGGAATTATTATGCTGTCAACAGTTGAAACCTTATTATCAGCGTCACTTTTGTACATAGTTGACAAGACAGTGATTAAAATTGGTAAAAAAAGGACACACTTTATGAAGTGAAACTGCGGTTTGAAATTTCCAGTAAAATTAAAATGGAAAAAAAATTAGTAAGCACCAGACGTACAAAAATAAACATGTAAGCAAAAATAATGAGTTCTAAACCTAATTAATGACGTGACTGATTAGAACTGTTAAAAAAGTAACACTTTAATAAGAACTGAAACTGAGGCATCAAATTTCCATTAAAATTTAAATAATTTTAGTAAACATAACACTCACAAAAAAGAAATTAAACACGTAAGGAAAAAAATAGTGAGATCTGACTTAATTAAACAAGGATTTTTAAATAGATGACAGGACAGTGATGAGGATTGGTAGAAAAGTCACAATTGAAACTGAGGCTTGAAATTTCCAGTAAAATTAAAAATGGAAAATTTTGACCTAATTAAAGAAGGATTTGTAAAAGGATTACTTGACAGGAATTAAAATTTGTAAAAAAAAAAAAAGTCCCACTTTAGAAAGAACTGAAAAGATGGCATGGAATTTTCACCAAAATTAAAATGGAAAATTTGTTGTGAACATCGCACTCACAGAAATAAATGTAATCATTTCACCAATAATAATTAGTTCTTGACCGAATTAAACAAGGTTTTAGATGACGGGAGTGTGATTAGAATTAGTAAAAATTATACATTTTACTAAGAACTGAAACTGAGCTTTGATATTTCAAGTTAAATTGAAATAGAAAAAAAAATAGGGAACATTGCACTCAGACAAAACAAAGAAAACATGTATGCAAAAATAATGAGGCCTTGACCTCATTAAACAAGGTTTCGGAAATGGATGACGAGAGAGTGATAAAACTTAGTAAAAGAAAGACACACTCGAATGGAAACCGAGGCTTGAAAATTTCCATTAAAATAAAGATGGAAAAAAGTGAAAAAACTCGTGTGAAAATCGCGTGCACAGAAATGAAAAAAATCATGTAAGTAAAAATAATGAGCTTGTGGGGGATTTGGTATTTGCTGGGTTGTATGATGATTATTTCCCCCACAAATACAACACTCTATTTTGCAATCGCGCAAAGTGAAGGAATAATTTACAACGGACATTCAACAACAAACAATTTATTATGTGTCAAATAAAATGGTATGTAGAAACCAACAAAATACATGATTCGAAAATTGCCTTTTTGAGAAATATAAACTTGGCAAGAAGTTAATTTTTGTCCAAAAACGTGTACAAGTGTACATTAGCAGAGTCTGTAAATAAGCCTTTCCTACTTACATTTGGTGCGTTTCAGTTGGCGGCAGCGTGTCGCGTTGCTCAAAGAAAGTTCGTCGGTTTATTCTTTTTAAGGTCCTTGGAGCGAGGTCACGAACTTTTGGCATGGAAGAAATGACATGGCCGGCAAAGTATACGGTGGCATGCGGACTTAATGGCCTGCTTGGTGACTGACCTTTTTTTTCTAACTGTGTGTATTATATACATTAATAGGGGATCAACTAATCTTCCTAACATTAGGGTGTGAAAACATTTACTGACCAATCAGATTTATTATTTTACATTTTTGTTTGGGGCCTAAATATTTTTGTGTTAATTTACTTCCAAGCCTATTTTTCTAGAATGTTCTTATTCTAAGTTTTTAGCTGATTGGTTGAGAAATATAAAAATGTAATCTAAATTCTACTGCTGTTTTGATCCAATTTTTCTAGATTGTTCTATTGTGTTTTCCTGTTGCTTATTTTAATAAAAAAAATATGTATCCCATAACCTAATTAAAGAAGGTTTTGTAAATGGATGACGGGATATGGATTATAATTGGCAAAAAAAGTCACACATTATTAATAATCTAGAATTGTGGCTTGAAATTTCAAATAAAATTAAAACGGAAAATATTTTTGCAAACATTGCACTCACAGAAGAGAATGTAATCATGTAAAGAAAAATAATGAGTTCTCCACTTAATAAAAAATATTTTATAAATAGATGACGTGGCATGGATTAGGATTGGGAAAAATCACACTTTACTAAGAACTGAAACTGTGGCTTGACATTTCAAATAAAATTTATACGGAAAACATTTTTGCGAACATTGCACTTAGAGAGGAGTTTGTAAACATGTAAAAATCATCAATGAGTTATCTACCTTAGAAAAATATTTTATAAAAGGATGATGAGACATGGGTTAAGAATGGCGAAAAATTCATACTTTGCTGAAAATTGAAACTGTGGCTTGAAATTTCCAATAAAATTAAAATTGAAAATATTTTTGCAAACGTTGAACTCACAGAAGAGAATGAAATCATGTAAAGATAAATTATGAATTCTCCACCAGCCAAAAATGATTTTGTAAAAGGATGACAGGACATCAATTACGACTGGCAAAAAAGTCACACTTTACTGAGAATTAAATCTGTGGCTTGAAATTTCCAAATAAAATTAAAAGTGAAAATATTTTTGCAAACATTGCACTCACAGAAGAGAATGAAATCATGTAAAGATAAATTATGAATTTTCCACCAGCCAAAAATGATTTTGTAAAAGGATGACAGGACATCAATTACGACTGGCAAAAAAGTCACACTTTACTGAGAATTAAATCTGTGGCTTGAAATTTCCAAATAAAATTAAAAGTGAAAATATTTTTGCAAACATTGCACTCACAGAAGAGAATGAAATCATGTAAAGATAAATTATGAATTTTCCACCAGCCAAAAATGATTTTGTAAAAGGATGACAGGACATCAATTAGGATTGGCAAAAAAGTCACACTTTACTGAGAACTTAAACTGTGGTTTGAAATTTCCCCAAAAGTTTAAGAGAAATTATTATTGCAAACTTTGCTCTTACAGAAGTGAATGTAATCATGAAGTGATAAAAGACGTTGTCCATCTAATCCAAAAGATTTTCTAAAAAGATGACAGCACAGGGATAAGGATTGGCAAAAATGTCACACTTTACTGAGAAGTGAAACTGTAGCTTGGAAATTCCAATAAAATTAAAAGTGAAAATATTTTGCGAACAGTGAACTTGTTGTGGACGAAGGCGTCCATTTACTAATTTAGATTTATGAGTCGACTCGACGTAACATGGTGTCAGGATTTGAGAAAGAACAAATAAGGCGAAAGTAACCAGAAAAACAATGTATTGACAAAGGTTACATGGGGTTGAGAGAGCATGCATGAGAAAGTGAAAAGGAAAGAGTCATTCCCCTTCGTCTGTTCGTAGAAACAAAATAAGATGTATGAAGTTTTTTCTCTAGCTAAAAGAAAGGTTTGTAACAATTGTTAAGATTATCGTAAAGAGTTCAAAGTTCAAATCCTTGATGAAGAAAGTCAGACAGAAGACAAAGTTCTGTGTCTGTGTGTGCGTTGAGTAGAGAGAGAGACTTACATGCGAATGTAGCAGTCGGTGGATTTCTATTGACGAAGGTTGGAAAAATTGTGGATTTACGTGTAGGAAGTTATTTTATGTAAAGTCCTGTTTGAATGAAAGTTAATGTGCATAGTGTTAATGTAGGAGAAGAAAAATAAAAGAAATTTTGCGCCACTAATTGCTACACGCAATTAGTGTGCGTGTGTTTGTGTGAGTTAGGAAGGCATGTCTGCACTTGTCCCGGGACGAAATCCTAACTGGTGTACCACGTGCTGTTTTCCGTTTTTATTAGCATCGTTTTTGACGGGAACCAGTCATCACGTGGAACACCGAGTGACCATGCGTGTGTGTGTGTGTGTGTGTGTGTGTGGGTGTCAATGTATGAAACCCTACAAACTCACAGAAGAAAATATAATCATGTAAAGTTAAATAATGAGTTCTCTATAAAAGATTTTGTAAATGGATAAGGGGACATGGATTAGGATTGGAAAAAAGTCACAATTTACTGAGAACTGAAATTGTGGCTTGAAATCTTTTTTTTTTAATCACATCACTCCAAGCAAGGCGGTAATGCCACTGGTGTGCAGGGGGCTACGTAAGAGTGAATAGATTGGGAAAGAGAAAGCCGGAAACCACATCCTAAACAGGGAACAAGGGATGAGCCTCTTAACCTGTTCAATAGACGTGGGTGGAGTGTGAACCGGGCGATAGTTCAGTCTATCTACTCCAATTGAAAAAAAAAGAAAAAAGAAAAGTGAAAAGATTGTGAATATAATAAATGAAATTTATTTTTGCGAACATTGGACTTACAGAAGAGAATGTAATCACGTATAAATATATAATGAGTTCTCTTAATAGCGGAGAACTGTGCCTTGAGATTTCCATGGAAATTAAATGGGAAATTTTTATATGAACATTGCACTCACAGTAATGAATGTAATAATATTCAGATAAATAATGAGTTCTCCAACTAAATGATTGACTGAACATGTGTACAGATTGGCAAAAATGTCAAACTTTATTGAGAATTGAAACTTTGGCTTAAAATTTCCAATAAATTTGAAAGGAAATTATTTTTGCGAACATTGCACTTACATATGAGAATGTAATCATGTATAGATAAATATTGAGTTCTCCATTCAATAGAAAGATTTTGTAAACGGATGACGTGACATGGATTAAGATTGTCATAAAAGTCACACTTTAATTGAGAAACTGAAACTGTGGCTTGGAATTTGTTCGAAATGGAAAACGTTTTTGCGAACATAAAGAAAAGAATGCTATCATCTATAGATAAATAATGTATTTCCATTCAATAGAAAAGATTTTGTAAACGGATGACGTGACATGGATTAAGATTGTCATAAAAGTCACACTTTACTGAGAACTGAAACTGTGGCTTGGAATTTCTAATGAAATGGAAAACGTTTTTTGCGAACATAAAGAAAAGAATGCTATCATCTATAGATAAATAATGAGTTCTCCATTCAATAGAAAAGATTTTGTAAACGTGATTAATATTGCGATTAAGATTGTCATAAAAGTCACACTTTACTGAGAACTGAAACTGTGGTTTGGAATTTCTAATGAAATGGAAAACGTTTTTATGAACATAAAGAAAAGAATGCTATCACTCATATATACCACGAGTTCTCCATTCAATAGAAAAGATTTTGTAAACGGATGACGTGACATGGATTAAGATTGTCATAAAAGTCACACTCTACTGAGAACTGAAACTGTGGCTTGGAATTTCTAATGAAATGGAAAACGTTTTTGCGAACATAAAGAAAAGAATGCTATCATCTATAGATAAATAATGAGTTCTCCATTCAATAGAAAAGATTTTGTAAACGGATGACGCGACATGGATTAAGATTGTCATAAAAGTCACACTTTACTGAGAACTGAAACTGTGCTTCGAATTTCTGAACAAAATGGAAAACGTTTTTGCGAACATAAAGAAAAGAATGCTATCATCTATAGATAAATAATGAGTTCTCCATTCAATAGAAAAGATTTTGTAAACGGATGACGTGACATGGATTAAGATTGTCATAAAAGTCACACTTTACTGAGAACTGAAACTGTGGCTTGGAATTTCTAATGAAATGGAAAAACGTTTTGCGAACATAAAGAAAAGAATGCTATCATCTATAGATAAATAATGAGTTCGCCATTCAATAGAAAAAGATTTTGTAAACGGATGACGTGACATGGATTAAGATTGTCATAAAAGTCACACTTTACTGAGAACTGGAATTGTGGCTTGGAATTTCTAATGAAATGGAAAACGTTTTTGGCAATATGAAGAAAAGAATGCTATCATCTATAGATAAATAATGAGTTCTCCATTCAATAGAAAAAGATTTTGTAAACGGATGACGTGACATGGATTAAGATTGTCATAAAAGTCACACTTTACTGAGAACTGAACTGTGGCTTGGAATTTCTAATGAAATGGAAAACGTTTTTGCGAACATAAAGAAAAGAATGCTATCATCTAGATAAATAATGAGTTCTCCATTCAATAGAAAAGAGATTTTGTAAACGGATGACGTGACATGGATTAAGATTGTCATAAAAGTCACACTTTACTGAGAACTGAAACTGTGGCTGGGAATTTCAATGGTGTTGGAAAACGTTTTTGCGAACATAAAGGAAAGAATGCTATCATCTATAGATAAATAATGAGTTCTCCATTCAATAGAAAACAGATTTTGTAAACGGATGACGTGACATGGATTATGATTTACAAAAAAGTCACACTTCACTGAGAATTGAAACTGTGGGTTGAAATGTCCAATAAATTTAAAAAGGGAATATTTTGGCACTCACAGATGAGAATGTAATCATGTAAAGTTAAATAATGAGTTCGCCACCTAATAAAAAAGATTTTGTAAATGTTTTACGGGACATAGGTTAAGATCGGCAAAAAAGTTACCCTTTACTGAGAACTGAAACTGTTGCTTGAAATTTCCAATAATTTTTTTTTTTTTTTATAAGCGTTTCACCCCGAACAAGGCATGTCACTGCCACTACTGCGCAGGGGGCTACATAGAGTGGAGAAAGGATGATTAAATATACGAAATGTCAGAGGATGGGTGATAGGCGGGTAAGGATACTGAGAATGAGGGTTGGGTAGATGAGAGTGTTCTGAGAATAATTGGGAGTTAGTGTGATAGAAGGTGTCTATTGACCCTGCATTTAAACACCTGGAGATTGTAACTGTCGGGAAAGCAGAGTTGTGGAAGGGAGTTCCACAGGCGGGAAGCGCGAGAAAAGAAGCTGTTGGAGTAGAATTTACGGTTACATCTTATTTGTTTAACTGTAAAAGGGTGGGACCTAGTTGCCAATCTAGTATCTCGTGTAAATTCGTGCAAATTTAAAAGGGAAAATATTTTTGTGAACATTGAACTCACAAAAGAGAATGTAATCATGTAAAGATAAGTAATGAGTTCTCCAGCTGATAAAAATATTTCGCAAAGGGACATGCATTAGGATTGGTAAAAAAACTTCACACTTTTTTAAGAACTGAAACTCAAGCGTGAAATTTCTAGTAAATTTCAAACGAAAAAAAAAAGTAATGAACATCGCACTCAGAGAAAATAAAGTAAACATGTATGTAAAAATAGTTAGCGTAAGTGCTAATTAAAGAATGTTTTGTAATTAAATGATTGGACACTGATTAGTATTTTGAAAAAATTAACACTTTGCTAATAAATTAAATTTCTCAGTAAAATGAAAATGGAAAATTTTTAATAAACATTACACACTCAGAAAAGTAAATAAACATGAATTAAAAAAAATAATAACGGGACCTTGACCTAATTAAATAAGGTTTTTTAAATGGATGACGGCTCATTAATTAGGATTGATAATAAAAAGTCACACTTTTCAATGAGCTGAATTTGAGGCGTGAAATTTCCAGTTAAATTAAAATGGAAAAAAATATTTGGTGAGCATGGCACTCACAGAAATGAATTTAAATATGTAAGCAAAAATAATGTGTTTTGACCTAATTGAACAACATTTTCTAAATGCATGACGGGACAGTGATCAGCATCGGTAGAAATGTTACACTTCACGAAGTGCTGCAACAAAATCTTGAAATTCTCAGTAAAATTAAGTTAAAAATATTTTTGTGAACATCGCAATCACAGAAAAATAATCATCTCAGAAAAATTGAGCTCTTTACCTAATTAAAGTTTTGTAAATAGATGACGGGACAGTGATTAGGATTGGTAAAATGTCACACTTAACTAAGAACTGAAACTGAGGCTTGGAATTTCCAGCAAAATAAAATGGAAAAAATGTTAGTGAACACTCACAGAAAATAAAGTAAACATCTAAGCAAAAATAAGGAATTCTTGAACTATTTAAACAAGGATTTGTAAATGGATGACGGGGCATGATTAGGAAAATAAAGAAATCATGTCAGCAAAAATAATGAGACCTTGACCGAAACAAATAAGGATTTTTCAAGTGATAACTGGACTGTGATTACGAATTGGAAAAAAGTCACACTTTAATAAGAGCTGAAGCGGACATTTGAATTTTTCAGCAAAATTAAAGTGGAATTTTTTTCTAACAACGTTTTCACAGAAATTAAAGTAAATATGTAAACAAAAATTATTAGCTCTGGTTCGAAATTTTTCCATTGAAATTAACTAGAATTTTCCAGTTTCAATTTCAGTTTTAAATAAAGTGTGACGTTTTTAACAATCGTAATCCATTTACAAAACCTTGTTTAATTAGGTCATAAAGTCATTTTTCTGCTTACATGTTTATTGTTTATATTCTATCTGTGAGTGCGATGTTCACAAAAATTTTCCATTTTAATTTTACTGGAAATTTCCCGCCTCAGTTTCTGTTCCTTGTAAAGTGTGAATTTTTTTTTTATCAATCCTCATCACTGTCCCGTCATCTTTTTTTTTTTTTAATCGTATCACTGATGTGCAGGGGCCTACATAATAGTGAAAAGATTGGAAAAGATAAAGCCGGAAACGACATCCTAAACAGGGAACAAGGGATGTTCAATAGACGTGGGTGGAGTGTGAACCGGGCGATAGATAGATCTATCTACTCCAATTGAAAAAAACAAAAGAAAGTGAGAAGATTGGAAAAGAGAAAGCCGGAAACCACATCCTAAACAGGGAACAAGGGATGAGCCTCTTAACCTGTTCAATAGACGTGGGTGGAGTGTGAACCGGGCGATAGATAGATCTATCTACTCCAATTGAAAAAAACAAAAGAAAGTGAGAAGATTGGAAAAGAGAAAGCCGGAAACCACATCCTAAACAGGGAACAAGGGATGAGCCTCTTAACCTGTTCAATAGACGTGGGTGGAGTGTGAACCGGGCGATAGATAGATCTATCTACTCCAATTGAAAAAAACAAAAGAAAGTGAGAAGATTGGAAAAGAGAAAGCCGGAAACCACATCCTAAACAGGGAACAAGGGATGAGCCTCTTAACCTGTTCAATAGACGTGGGTGGAGTGTGAACCGGGCGATAGATAGATCTATCTACTCCAATAAGATCTATCTACTAATTACGTCAATAGCACGTTCTTTTTGCATGCTTGCTTACAATCTTTTATGTGAGTGCGATGTTCACAAAAATCTTTTCCATTTTAAATTTACTCGATATTCCAAGAGTCAGTCTCTCTTCTTAGTAACGTGTGATTTTTTTTTCAATCAATCCGGATCACTACCCCACCACCCATTTACAAAATCTTGTTTAATTAGGTCAAATTCTCATAATTTTTGCTTACATTTTTACTTTATTTTCTGTGATTGCGATGTTCAACAAACTTTTTTAAATTTTAATTTTACTGATATTTCAAACCTCATTTCCATAAATTAGTTAAGTGTGACTTTTTTACCAATCGTAATCGTTAAGTGTGACTTTTTTACCAATCGTAATCGTTAAGTGTGACTTTTTTACCAATCGTAATCGTTGACCTATCATCCATTTACAAAACCTTGTCAATTAGTTCAAGAGCTCATTATATTTCCTATCATGATTATTTTAATTTCTGTGAATGCGATGTACAAAAAATTGTTTTCAATTTAAATTTTACTGGAATCTCACGCCGCAGTTTCATGCATTAGTTAGTTGTTCCAGTGTCCTTGACGAACCCGCACTGATCCTGTCCTATCTGTGGCCTGATTCTGCTTCTAGCTCTATTCATCAGGATTCTGACTATGATCATGTGTATCGCCACACAACTACATTCACTCATTGTACATATACACACGCGACGATCACGTGATAATCTTTCTTTCCCGCTTTTGTACGGGATGTATATACAGCAGACACATGGTACACCCAGTACAAATTACTACAGTTAGCACAAGAATCTTAACACGCACACCATGTAAGACCAACTCACCTTCTCTTACTAATCATTCTTCTAAACTTTACAAAGATGAACTTATCAACGGACTCAGAAAGTTTCACCAATCTTCTAACAATATTATTCCTAACACAACTTAAATATGACACTGATAAATCTTCCAGCGACAAAGAACTTTACAGCTTACCACAATTGCCGTAACACAATCTTATGCAGAAAATGAAAGACATTTTTAATCAGACACATTCAATGTCTGTACAAAGTATGTAATTCTTGTTATTTGTTAATACATTTTTTTTACAATTAATGCTTTGACCATCTTATTCAACGTTCCATTTACTAATTTCATAAATGATTTCAACCGTATAAAATAATTGTTGGAATGCAGGAATTTAGTTAGGAAGTTCTTTGCGAAACGGCCTTGTGCCATATAAAAATTAAAACCTAAATTACTATGCATATGAGGCCCCAACATGACAATCGGTTTTGTAATGTGACTCATTAAGCTGATAGTTCTGCGTAGTTCGCACTCGTTTTCACCTGGCTTCTTTGGCAGTGCTATAAATATCGAATTGCATAGTGATTAGGATTGTTAAAAAAAATTACATTTTACTAAGAACTGAAATTGAACCTTGAAATTTTCAGTAAAATTCAAATGGAAAAAAATTAGTGACAGCGCACTCACAGAAGATGAAGTAAACATAAGCAAAAATAATGATCCCTTGACAGATTAACTAAGGTTTTTGAACGGATGGTGGGACAATGTTTAAGATTGGTAAGAAAGTCACACTTTACTAAGAACTGAAATTGAGACATGAAATTTCCTGTAAAATTAAAAATTTTAGTAAACATCTCACTCACAGTAAAGTAAGTAAACATATCGGAAATAAAATTAACTCTTGACATAATTAAACAAGGTTTTGTAAATGAACGACTGGACAGTAATTAAGATTGGTAAGAAAAGTCACATTTTTCTAAGATACTGAATCTGAAGCAAGAAATTTCCAATAAAATAAATATGGAAAAATGTTAAACGAACATTGTACTCATAGAAATGAACTCTTGACCTAATTAAATTTGTCAATGGATGACAGGACTGTGATTAGGCTTAGTAAAAAATGTCATACTTTAGTAAAATCTTAAAATGAGACTTGAAATTTCTTGTAAAATTAAAATGGAAAATATTTTTGTAAACATTGCACCCACAGAAAATAATATAATCATGTAAGCAAATATAATGAGCTCTTGACCTAGTAGACAAGCTTTTGTAAATGAATGACTAGGCATTGATTTAGAATTGCTAAAAAGATTCTCACTTTACTAAGCCCTGAAACCGAGGTAAATAAGATTGGTAAAAAAAGTTCAATTTTACTAAGAACTGAGACTGAGGCTTTATATTTCTAGTAAATTTAAAATGGAAGTTATTTTCTCGAAGATCACGCACACCGTAAAGAAAGTAAATAGTTAAGCAATAATAATAATTGTAAAAGTCACAATTTACTAATTAAACAAGGTTCTGTAAATGGATTACGCGACAGTGATTAGGGTTTGTAAAAAAGTCACAATTTACTAATTAAACAAGGTTCTGTAAATGGATTACGCGACAGTGATTAGGGTTTGTAAAAGTCACAATTTACTAATTAAACAAGGTTCTGTAAATGGATTACGCGACAGTGATTAGTTTGTAAAAAAGTCACAATTTACGAATTAAACAAGGTTCTGTAAATGGATTACGCGACAGTGATTAGGTTTGTAAAAAGTCACAATTTACTAATTAAACAAGGTTCTGTAAATGGATTACGCGACAGTGATTAGGGTTTGTAAAAAAGTCACAATTTACTAATTAAACAAGGTCTTCGTAAATGGATTACGCGACAGTGATTAAGGTTTGTAAAAAAGTCACAATTTACCAGAATTAAACAAGGTCTTCTGTAACGGATTACGCGACAGTGATTAGGGTCAAAAAAAGTCACAATTTACTAATTAAACAAGGTTCTGTAAATGGATTAAGTACAGCATTAGGGTTGCAAAAAGTCGCTAATTTACTAATTAAACAAGGTTCTGTAAATGGATTACGCGACAGTGATTAAGGTTTGTAAAAAAGTCACAATTTACTAATTAAACAAGGTTCTGTAAATGGATTACGCGACAGTGATTAAGGTTTGTAAAAAAGTCACACTCTACTAATTAAACAAGGTTCTGTAAATGGATTACGCGACAGTGATTAAGGTTTGTAAAAAAGTCACAATTTACTTAATTAAACAAGGTTCAAATGGATTACGCGACAGTGATTAAGGTTTGTAAAAAAGTCACAATTTACTAATTAAACAAGGTTCTGTAAATGGATTACGCGACAGTGTGATTAAGGTTTGTAAAAAGTCACAATTTACTAATTAAACAAGGTTCGTAAATGGATTACGCGACAGTGATTAAGGTTTGTAAAAAGTCACAATTTACTAATTAAACAAGGTTCTGTAAATGGATTACGCGACAGTGATTAAGGTTTTAAAAAAGTCACAATTTACTAATTAAAGGTTCTGTAAATGGATTACGCGACAGTGATTATGCCTGTAAAAAGTCACAATTTACTAATTAAACAAGGTTCACAAATGGATTACGCGACAGTGATTAAGGTTTGTAAAAAAGTCACAATTTACTAATTAAACAAGGTTCTGTAAATGGATTACGCGACAGTGATTAAGGTTTGTAAAAAAGTCACAATTTACTAATTAAACAAGGTTCTGTAAATGGATTACGCGATATGATTAGAGTTTGTAAAAAAGTCACAATTTACTAATTAAACAAGGTTCTGTAAATGGATTACGCGACAGTGATTAAGGTTTGTAAAAAGTCACAATTTACTAATTAAACAAGGTTCTGTAAATGGATTACGCGACAGTGCGATTAAGGTTTGTAAAAAAGTCACAATTTACTAATTAAACAAGGTTCTGTAAATGGATTACGCGACAGTGATTAAGGTTTGTAAAAAGTCACAATTTACTAATTAAACAAGGTTCTGTAAATGGATTACGCGACAGTGATTAAGGTTTGTAAAAAAAGTCACAATTTACTAATTAAACAAGGTTCTGTAAATGGATTACGCGACAGTGATTAAGGTTTGTAAAAAAGTCACAATTTACTAATTAAACAAGGTTCTGTAAATGGATTACGCGACAGTGATTAAGTGTTTGTAAAAAAGCTCGCCAATTACTAATTAAACAAGGTCTCAAATGGATTACGCATATGATTATGGCTTAGTAAAAAAGTCATGAACAAGGATCAACAAGGTTCTGTAATGATTACGACAGGTGATTAAGGTTTGTAAAAAAGTCACAATTTACTAATTAAACAAGGTTCAAATGGATTATTGAAGGTGATTAAGGTTTGTAAAAAGCCACAATTTACTAATTAAACAAGGTTCTGTAAATGGATTACGCGACAGTGATTAAGGTTTGTAAAAAAGTCACAATTTACTAATTACACAAGGTTCTGTAAATGGATTACGCGACAGTGATTAAGGTTTGTGTAAAAGTCGTCAATCTCATTAATAAACAAGGTTCTGTGTTTAGATTACGCGAGGTGATTGGTTGTAAAAAAGTCACAATTTACTAATTACACAAGGTTCTGTAAATGATTACGCATTAGTGATTAATATTGTAAAAAGTCACAATTTACTAATTAAACAAGGTTCTAATGATTAAGCGAGACAGTGATTAAGGTTTGTAAAAAAGTCACAATTTACTAATTAAACAAGGTTCTGTAAATGGATTACGCGACAGTGATTAAGGTTTGTAAAAAGTCACAATTTACTAATTAAACAAGGTTCTGTAAATGGATTACGCGACAGTGATTAAGGTTTGTAAAAAAGTCACAATTTACTAATTAAACAAGGTTCTGTAAATGGATTACGCGACAGGATTAAGGTTTGTAAAAGTCATGAATATTAACGTCGTGTTCAAATGGATTACGACAGTGTGATTAAGGTTTGTAAAGTCACAATTTACTAATTAAACAAGGTTCTGTAAATGGATTACGTTATATGATTATGCGTTTGTAAAACAATTTACTAATTAAACAAGGTTCAAATGATTTACGCGACAGTGATTATGTTTGTAAAAAGTCATGCATTTATTAATGTTAAACAAGGTTTGTAAAATGGATTATACAGTGATATGGTTTATAAAAAGTCACAATTTACCATCAAACAAGGTTTCAAATGGATTGTTATTGCGATTATATTAAAAAGTCACAATTTACTAATTAACAAGGTCTAAAGATTACGCGACAGTGATTGGTGGTTTATAAAAAGTCACAATTTACTAATTAAACAAGGTTCTGTAAATGGATTACGCGACAGTGATTAAGGTTTGTAAAAAAGCACAATTTACTAATTAAACAAGGTTCTGTAAATGGATTACGCGACAGTGATTAAGGTTTGTAAAAAGTCACATCACTAATTAAACATATTTGCAATGGATTGCCAGACAGTGATTATGCTTTGTAAAGTCACATCATTATAATTAAACAAGGTCGTAAATGATTACGCGACAGTGATTAAGGTTTGTAAAAAAGTCACAATTTACTAATTAAACAAGGTTTCAGTAAATGGATTACGCGACAGTGATTAAGGTTTGTAAAAAAGTCGAAGCAATTTACTAATTAAACAAGGTTCTGTAAATGGATTACGCGACAGTGATTATAGTTTGTAAAAAGTCATAATTTACTAATTAAACAAGGTTTTGTAAATGGGATTACGTGGATATGATATGCTTTGTAAAAAAGTCACAGTCAATAACGAACAAGGTCTAAATGATTACGCGACAGTGATTAAGGTTTGTAAAAGTCAATTGATTAATTTCAAATATGTTCTGTAAAGTGATTACGCTATACATTGAAGGTTGTAAAAAAGTCACAATTTCCAAGAAGGAACAAGGTTTCAAATGATTACGGTGCGATTTATACGTTTGTAAAAGTCACAATTACATTACTACAAGGTTCTATACAATGGATTACGCGACAGTGATTAAGGTTTGTAAAAAAGTCACAATTTACTAATTAAACAAGGTTCTGTAAATGGATTACGCGACAGTGATTAAGGTTTGTAAAAAAGTCACAATTTACTAATTAAACTAGTTCCAAATATCATTAGATAGTGATTATATTTTCAAAAAAGTCACAATTTACTAATTAAACAAGGTTCTGTAAATGGATTACGCGACAGTGATTAAGGTTTGTAAAAAAGTCACAATTTACTAATTAAACGAGGTTCTGTAAATGGATTACGCGACAGTGATTAAGGTTTGGGAAAAAGTCACAATGATGACCAACGAGGTCGGTAAATGGATTATGAAGGTGATTATGGTTTGTAAAACAATTTACTAATTAAACAAGGTTCTGTAAATGGATTACGCGAATTAGTGATTGGCGTTTGTAAAAAAGTCACAATTTACTAGACCAAACAGATGTCTCCGCAATGATTACGATGATTAAGGTTTTGTAAAAGTCACAATTTACTAATTAAACAAGGTTCTTGCAAATGGATTATGCTGGACAGTGATTAAGGTTTTGTAAAAGTCACAATTTTACTTAATTAAACAAGGTTTGCAATGGAACACGCGACAGTGATTACGTTTGTAAAAAGTCACAATTTACTAATTAAACAAGGTTCTGTAAATGGATTACGCGACAGTGATTAAGGTTTGTAAAAAAGTCACAATTTACTAATTGGTGGTTCTGTAAACGGATTACGCGATATTTTATGGTTCAAAAAAGTCACAATTTACTAATTAAACAAGGTTCTGGTAATGGATTACGCGACAGTGATTATACTAAAGTCACACTGATTAATTAAACATGTTCTGTAATGAAATACGCGACAGTGATTAAGGTTTGTAAAAAGTCACAATTTACTAATTAAACAAGGCTAGTTCTGTAAATGGATTACGCGACAGCATTTATATTGCAAAGTCACAATTTACTAATTAAACAAGGTTCTGTAAAGTGATTACGCGATGGTGATTATGGTTTAAAAAGTCAACAATTACCAATTAAACAAGGTTTGTAAATATCATTACAGGATTAAGGTTTATAAAAGTCACATCAATTAATTAAACAAGGTTCTGTAAATGGATTACACAGTGATTAATGTTTGTAAAAAGTCACAATTTACTAATTAAACAAGGTTCTGTAAATGGATTACGCGCGATATGATTAAGGTTTATAAAAAATACCGAATAACGAAACAAGGTCGTAAAGATTTACGCGACAGCGATTATGGTTTGTAAAAAGTCAATTAACAATTAAACAAGGTTCTGTAAATGGATTACGCGACAGTGATTAAGGTTTGGTAAAACAATTTAATTAATTAAACAAGGTTCAAAATGATTGTTAATGTTGATTATGTCGAAACAGAATTTATTTAATTACAACAAGGTTCTGTAAATGATTACGACAGTGATTAAGGTTTGTAAAAAAGTCACAATTTACTAATTAAACAAGGTTCTGTAAATGGATTACGCGACAGTGATTAAGGTTTGTAAAAAAGTCAGTTACCTCGTTATCAATTAAACAAGGTTCTGCAATGGATTACGCGACAGTGATTACGTCGTAAAAAGTCAATCAATTATACCAAACAAGGTTCTGTAAATGGAATACGCGACAGTGATTAAGGTTTGTAAAAGTCACACCAATGAATTAAACAAGGTTCTGTAAATGTGATTATTACAGTGATTATACAAAAAGTCACAATTTACTAAGAATTGAAACTGATGCTTGAAATTTCCAGCAAATGAAACTTCAAATAATTTTTTTTGTGTACATCAAAAATTCAATAAGAAAATATAATGAGCATGTATAAAAACAATGAGCTCAAGCTCTGAATAATCAAGTAGTTTTTGTGTTGCGTTTAGATAA